>CM076579.1:200953205-201263889 GCA_034641835.2 Pinus albicaulis | reverse complement strand
TGTGGTATCGCCTCCAAAATGACCTCCTGCTGGTCCATCATGCAATTCCCATTTTTCAATTAATAGATAAGATCAGCATACTGAGATCCGGAATCTGTAACATTTATCTGACTTACTTGAATATCTTGATTTGAATCTTGATTTTCTGGTATGTTATGAGCTCCTGCCAATAATCTGCAAAAACCTTGTCCTCTAACAATCTTAGCTGGTTTAATATTAATATCATATTCTTGCAAGGCTGTTACCCAGTTAGCTCTCTTTTCTCCTACTTCTTTTTTAATTAATAATTGCCTCACTGCAGAGAATGGGACAATGATTTTTGTATGTGTTTTCAAGAGAAAAGGTCTGAAATGTTTGATTGATTTAAACACAGCAAAGGCTTGTTTTTCAACATCGGAATAATTAAGCTCAACTCCTTGCAGATTTGAGCTAAAGAAAGAAATTGGTGCTTCGATTTCTTGATCATTGAGTTGTGTTAAAACAGCTGCATAGGATGTTTCAGTGGCCAAAGTATACAAAGTAAAATCTTTAGAAAAATCCGGGGTATTCAATGCTGGTGCATTAATGATCACTTGTTTGATTGCATCAAAAGCTTCTTTTTCTTTATGCGCCCATTTGAATATTGAATTCTTCTTGATCATATTTTGCATAGGTAAAACAATTAAAGAAAAATCAGGAATAAATCTTTTAACAAAATTGATCTGTCCAAGAAATGATTGCATTGATTTTTTGTTATGTGGTAAAGAAATATCAGAAATTTCTTTCACTCTATCTGGATCAATATATATACCATCTTTTGACACAACAAATCCTAAGAGTTTTTCTTCATTTAAAGCAAAGAAAGATTTCTTCAGATTTAAGGAAATACCAAACCTTCTACATCTTTCAAATATTTGTTTTAAGTCATGTAGATGATTGGCTCTCTTTTTTGAAAATACTGTTATGTCATCAAGATAAACAAAAACTGATTTATTGATCAGACCTTTGAATGCTATATCCATGGCTCTTTGAAAAGTTGCTCCTGCATTTATTAAACCAAAAGGCATTTTCTGATAAGCATAAGTTCCCCATTTTGTTCTGAAAGTTGTTTTCAATTTGTCATCTAGGTGAACTAAAACTTGATTATAGCCCGAAAATCCATCGAGAAAAGACATAAGTTCAGAACCAGCTACCTTTTGAAGTATCTGTTCCATGGTTGGCAATGGGAAATTGTCTTTTAAACATGCCTTGTTTAAATTTCTGAAATCAATACAGATTCTTATATCACCATTCTTCTTCCTGACAGGTACCATATTGGAAACCCAATTGGAGTGCCTGATCGGAAAAATGATTTTGGCTTTTAAAAGTTTATTAAGTTCTGATTTGATTTGACTTTCGAGATTTGGATGAATCTTTCTCAACTTCTGTTGAACAGGTTTAATATCAGGAAGCATTGGAATCGTGTGTTGAATAACCGAAGTATCATACGTTTTTAGATCATCATAATTCCAAGCAAAAACGTTTTTATACTTGTTCAGCAATTTAATGAATGCATTCCTTTCCTCTGGTGTTAAATTGAGTCCTAAGTTAACGTTTTGAGGTTTAGAATCAGAACCAAGATTTACTAATTCAAACTTCAAAGTGGAACTTTGGAGTTTCGTATTAACAACTTTCTTGAATCTGTCTCTAATGTCATATAAATCCTCTAATTTAACAACAGATTTTGGAATGGAGTTTTCATTACCTTTTGAAGCGATTTGTAAATCATGATCATCTTCGTCAATAATTTGCTCATCATATGATTTCTATGAAGTCATGAAATTTAGAATATCTTGATCATGATAGAATACTCTCCAATTTGTAACATTATCTGGGACAGATGGACGAAAAATCAATTCTACAGAAAACCTATCAGGACTGCAATCTTCAGCAGGTAAGAGTTTAGATGCAACATTAGCTAACAAGTCAGCTGATGTATTCTGATTCCTAGGAATAGGAGAAATATTGAATGCTAAAAAATGAGTGGTGAGATCTTGTACTAGGGCTTGATAGTGTTTAAGATGTCCTGAAAGGCAATGAATAGTATTCCTAACTTGTTTTATGACAATTTCGGAATCACCAAAGACTTTCAAGTATTTAACATCTAACCCTATAGCTTTATAAAGTCCTTGAACCAAGGCTTCATATTCTGCGGTATTTTTAGTACACTCAAATTATAATCTACATGACAACATGGTTTTCTCCCCATTTGGATCAATTAAGATGCATCCAGCTCCAGCTCCATCACTAGACTTCGATCCATCAAAATATAACGACCAAAATAAAGATTTGTCTATTGGCTTATTTACAATTACATCAGAAATATTTACAATTCTGGAAGAATCAGATTGTGAAAAACTTTCTATCTGAGAAACAAAAGTATTTACAGAAAAAGGTGACTGAGGAGCTTTGAAATTTCCAAGAAATGATTTAGCAGAATAACCTCCAAGAATATTATTGTTGAATGCCACAGGTTCATTAGGTTGTTCAAATTCAGTGACAGTGTGCGTCATATGTTTTTCTCGTTCAATTTTGATTTGATTTGGTTTCCCTTTGTAGGGAAGCCACATGTGTGAATAATCGGTTGAGATATAACCGTTAAGTTTCGCAGACCAGTCCCTGCTCAAGATTAATCCATAGAATTCAGGAATATCAGCAATTAGAATATCAATTCTTTGGACAATCCTAGGATCTTAGGCTAATATGATAGTAACCGAATTGATTTCTCCTACCACTTGGACTTTAGAGCGATCCAACTGAACGATATGAATTGCAGATTTCTGTGGTTCAATATTTAATTTAGCACAGACAGAAGTAGGCATTATATTGGAGGAAGCTCCAGAATCAATCAAACAATTGTGCAGATTTTTATTGTACATCTCATAAGTCAAAAGAAAAGGAGGAGTTTAAGAATTTGACTTTTCCCCAATGAGCACAGTATCAGTAGCATCTACCTTATCTGGTGGCTTACCAGTTCCTCTTGCTGCTTTTGCAACTACACCGCTTGGTAAAGGAGCAATTGGTGTAGCATTTAATTCTTTCAATAGCAACTTTTGCTGGTGTTTTAGTTTGCTGAGGTCATGTAAGGAAATATTAGCTTTGATCTTTTCCATGTCCTCGACAATTTTGTATTCCATAGGATCTGACACTGCTAAAGTTTTCGCTGTTGATGTGAGAGGATTAAAAGAGGATGGCTGATTTTGAGTAGGTGATGGAGAAGTTTTCTTCATAGTGGGTTTGTCTTTGGTACTTGGAGTTGTAATTTTCTTTTTAAGAACTGTTTGCACTGGTTCCGCTGTGGATTTACTCCTAGTACTTACAGGCATAGCTTCTTCACTATCAGAATTAGGGAGAATAAAATCCCACATTCCATTCAATTCAGCTATTTGTTCATTTTCGTCTTCTTGATTTGATACTATAGATGTATCTTCTTCTTCTTCCTCTTCTTCTGATTTTGTATTAGAAATTACATTAGGAGGTTTAGATTCAACTTGGTTTCTTCTGAAATTTCGAAATGGTTTCTTGGTAGAAGTTTCAGCCACTTGTTTTTTAATTTCAACCATTTCATTTGACATGGTTTTAAGAACTTTCTGTAAACCTTCCATGTCGTATGGATCTTTGGCCTTTTTCTTTGAATCATCTCTGAAGCTGACCTTCTTTGATTTCCTTTCCTCGATAGCATTTTTCTTTTCCAGAGAAGTAATACGTTTTTCCACTGCAATAGCTTCTTTCATATTCTCAGCTAATGTAGGCTTTGCAGCTCTGTCTACGAAAATTGCTATATTTGAGGGTAAGGCAGTTATATACCATTCAATTCTGACTTGTTCACTGGGTTGTGAATCTGTATGAATTTTATTCAAAATTTTGTTGAATCTAGCATTGAATTCTTTTATAGGTTCCTTGGGTTCTATCTTCAAATTTGAGAGATCATTGAGTAAAGTTGCAATTGATCGGTCATCTCCAAATTTGGTCAAAAAATGATCTGCAAAAATGTCCCAACTCGTTATGGATCCTGATGGTAATGAAAAATACCATGATCCTGCTAATCCCTGAAGAGTATATGGGAATAATCTAACTACAACATCTTCATGTATGACTCCATTCAAATTAATAGCCAGCATAAAGTTATAGATATGTTCTTCAGCCTGAATGTTAAGATCTGGGCTAAACTTTGGAAGCCATTTTCCAGGATTGTCTGGTAAATCATGTAAAGGTGCAGCCATGTTGACTGCCCCTGGAGTAGACCATGGTCTCTGTGCCATTATTGGAACAAATATTGGAGGGATAGTAGAAAATGGTGGTATTTGAATTGAAGTGGTTGGAATAGAAGTGGTTGGAATAGATGATGTTGAGATTGATGAGGTTTGAGGAGATGATGATTGAGTAGATAATGTGGAAACTCCTGTACTTTGTTGAGAAGGGATTTCGGAAACAGGTATTTGAATATTAGATGTTGAACTTATATCACTTACTGATTCCGATTGATTTTTTCTTGTCTTGACTCTACTAGGTAAAGGGAATTCTTTCGGAGAAATACCAAGTTTTTCACTTTGAAGCCTAGTAAGAGGTTTGGAAGAAACAAATTTTGAAGTTACACTACCTTCAAATATTTCAGACTCTTCAAGAGATAATGAGAATCCTTTCAATTTATGAATTAGATCTTGAAATTCAGGAGACTCAGGATGTTGATTGTCTGAATGTTTTGAGATTTTGGTAGTGGGTGTCTGAATATTTTCTGCAATTTCTTCTCTAGGATTTTGAATTTTAGAAGAAATTGAAGAAGTTAATGAGGGTGTTTTGCTCTCAGAATGGCTTGTGGATAAAGATTTACTTGCCATTCATAGCTTAGGCCCTCCTTCTAGCGCCAAAAATGTTGAAGCCTAGAAAATATCTACTTCAAACATCGGGGAAAACCACCCGGTCGGGACCTTAAGACAGCTCCTTTTCCGTTTGGTATGGTGGCTCCGACTGGATTTAAAGGACCAGTTTCCTTGTAACTAAATGGATTGGATTGGATGGGTGGAAATGGGACTAAATTAACTGAAATAAAACTATCTAATCTAAACTAAATACTGGTAAAGAAAATCTAATACTAGCCCGGGTAATTATATGTGAATACAACTTAAGATTGTTCCAATTCAATAATAACCATGAAAATGTATTATTAATTAAATTGAAATGTGTAGAAACAAATAAAGATAACTCTGTTTAAGAAATTAAATAGAGTTGTATTAGCATATTGCATTCATCATTGTATACCATCTACATGTAATTATGAAAAATAACGTTTCAATTATACTCAGAAATGATATATAAAAGGAAGCGTTGTGAAAACAAATATACATATAAATGATAGCAATTTTAAAACGAATATCATAAGACAAAAGAAATCAACAGTAAACAGATAGAAATACCTTGTTCATCTTGATGACTTTCAGATGCAATCTGATACTCTATCTAGTAACTATGATGCAAAATCAAATTCCAAGGTACAGAAATGCAACACTTCAAAGATAATTTCGCATGAAAATCACCAGATGTGATCCTTTTTAAAAAATATATAAGACAATGGAGTACAGAAATGCAATCTCCAAGTCCAAAAATATTAAGATCCAGGACCCCTCTCTAAATGCATGAGAGGGGTTTAAATACTACTTAGCTAGATCTAAAAATAGTTTATTACAAAAATTAAGGATTCGGTTCAATGACCGTCCTTTTCCTAGGCAAAAATATAGTGAAATTAAAACTAAATCTATCTATCTATGAATTTGATCTTTAAACTTGCAGGCATCTAGCATAGTTTTGAGAAGATGCGGTTGACCGACTTCAGAATTCAACTGTCCTGAAAAAGACAGAGTCGGCAAGCGTAGGAGCAATCTTCTCTGTAGCATTAATGATACAATTAAGCGCACTGTGCTGACTGTGTGGCTTCACTAAGTACATCCAGTATGAGTCCCAATTCAATCTTATCAGCCCTTGGATGGATTTTTCTCTTTCTTCTGCCTTTTGCCTCCATTCTGTTTGCAATTGATTTGCCTATGGAAGATATCCTGGAACAGTTTCTGGGATCAAATTAGCTTTGTGTAAATTTTCATTTATACAATTAGTGAGAGTGTTTGCCACTGTAGCCGCCTCCTCCGCTGCCTTTTCTACCCTTCTGATCTGTGCATCCCAGTTATTGAACAGTATTTCTTTATGGTTTTCATTAACGATGGGTGCACCAGCTTTTCTTCCTTCTTCTGTCTTTTGCCATGCCAGATAATCATTGATCTTTTCATTAATCAAATCATAATCATTTCGTAAATCTACGACATGATTTTTGATTTTATCGCTCTCTTGGCACAAAGAATTTCATTGCAAGATTTTTTGGTAGAAAACTTCCTCTTGTTGCAGTAGTTGATTGTTCAAAAAGATGGTTTCTGAAATGAATTCTAGAAGCTTAGGATCATCTTTATGCTGATCTTGGATAATCTGTATTTGTTTTTCTTTATCAGCCAGGCTTTTTTGATGTCCTATTTGCATTTCTTGAAGTTGTTGTTGTAACTCTTCAAGTTTCAATTGTGCTTCCTTATTGGCCTGTACGTGTTGCAATTGCTGTTGCAGAGCTTTTACCTGTTCTTCTTTTTCATTCAACAAAAGTTGTATCTCAACTGCTTTATCAATTGTTGCAGAAGCATAAGCTCTTGTTATTTGAGATAACTTAGTGAGATTATGAGTAGGCTCTGTGGCAGGATCTTTCCACAAAAGATCTACTTGTTCTGGTTCGGTAGCAATTGCACTTTCTATTTTTCTCTTTTTCCTTTGTCTCTTTACTACTGCTTTGTATTTTGGGCTATAAAATACATCAACAAAAGTTGTATCTCAACTGCTTTATCAATTGTTGCAGAAGCATAAGATCCTGTCATTTGTGATAACTTAGTGAGATTATGATGACTCTGTAAGTCTACAAAACATCTACTGATGCAGTTCGTTAGGAATTTACTTTCTATTTTTCTCTTTTCCTATATCTCTTTACCCTCTTGCTTGTATTTTTGGCTATAAATACATCCAAAGGAAGGAATGTCCTCTATTAAGTACAATTTGGAGGAGTGCAGTTAATTTATGTGCTTTCTATTCTTCTTGTTGTCTTGTAACCCACCTACGTTCAAAAATTTGGTTGTCTGGACAGGGGTCTGTACATTTTGTCCTTCTACATTAATCAATTGATTAAAGGTTTCCCATTCTTTATCTAACTCAATGGTAACTGGCTGTTGCTGTACATTGGGTGGAGGAGGATTTGTTTGTTGAGAAGTCAAAATTTGCTGTTGAGCAAGCTCTTTAGATTGTGCAGAATCTTTAATGGATTCTTCCATTTTATCTTCCTTTTCTTTGGATGTATTGGAGTGTTCAGAATCTCTGTCAGATTTTGATTTGGATTTACCTGTGCTTGAACTTCTGTTAAGACTAACACTAGGAGTTTTCTCCTTTGCGGGCTCTAAGCGTAGATTATCCAAAGGAATAGGAATTAGTCTCCTTTCTCTGTACAACTTGAATTCCTGAAAATCTCTTGGAGATAGCTGCTCTTTAGCTGAATTCAAAACCTCTTTGAATGAATTTCTTTCCTGGAACATATCATCAAAAATATCTTGCTCCTCGACAAATTCCCTTACTTTGATTGCATTGGTAAAATTCTTAACAATATCATTTTGGTCAAATAACCTTCTTGAGAATTTGAACAGTTGTAGGCATGTAACGTTGCCTATCTCGTGAAATGCATGACCAATATCCAACAGTGAAAATGTTCCACATTTTATGGGAAATTGTGGCCAAATGCCCTTTTTCTTGTCTTTTAAATCTTTTGTCATACCTCCCTGGCCACAGGTCTGATAAGCAATTTCCCGGGCTACAAGTCTATCTGGAACATATAAGGGTAAAACATGGGGAGAAGCATAACTTCCAAAAACCCTAATATAGGTGAAAAATTCCTCCCCAAACCATCTTGTGACGGGGAGAATATCAACCTCTGTTTCTGAGGATAACCTCGAGGCATCCTTATTATACAATGTTCTGTACAATGGCAGCATTATTCCATGACAAATTTGATAAAAATGGGGGATAAACTCAGACTCCCATAGTTCTTTATGGTACACATGAATGGGCAAAGGATCGTGGATAGTCCATTTCCAACCCATCACAGGGAATTTAGAGACATAGCAAATGGCGTCCATGACATAAGCAGATAAATAAAAAGGCGGATAAACCCGCTGGGAAACATTTCGTTTAGACCGGTAATGAAATATAGCAGTGGTGAGATTATCAGATAGGATTTTGGCCCAATCTACAATTGTAGAATTAACAGCCGCATTTAACAAAGGAAGCCATTCGGGTAATATCATATTTATGTCAGGCTTTCCAAAAAGCCTGCATAACATGGCAGCAGTAAAACAATAAGGAGAGGTAAGTGAACCCGTGTTGTACATACCTTATTTGTTCTTCTTCAATGGTTCACTTCTTTTGGTCCACTCCTTTGTGCATTCTGCCAAATTTGAGTGTTCTTTGGCAAACTCTTCCATAAATTTCCTGTTGAAAGTTTCCTGAGGTTCTGGCAGCTTATACATTAATCTCAGATCTTCTATGGTGAATGAACCGATTAGCTCTTCCGATGGAGTTCTGAATTGTCTGTCTGAAATATCTGTGCTATCCAGCACCCATCTCACCATGTCTGTATATGGGAGAATCCTTGGTCTTGCTGCTATTCTAAGTAGAAATGAGCAAGCCAAGTCTCTAAGGGTTGCTTCAGACGTATCCTTTGAACCTGCTGTGGCTGCAACTTTTATCACCACAGGGTTTTCATCTTCTAACAGTTTATACATTCCCTCCCAAGTGGATATACCGGCGTCCTTGTTACAGGCGGTGTCTGCGTATAGCGAAGCCATTTCTTTGTTCTCAGAACTTGAGCTCTTCTCCTTCTTACCCATAATGTTTAGCGGAAGCTTTGTATAGTGGTCTGCTCCTTCATGCCTGCGTTTTACGAATAAATGAGAGTAATGACATAAGAAAGGTGATGAGACTGTTTTGAATGTGAAAGCGGATGAAATATAATATTTAAATTATGAAACGTCTTTCAATCTAAACACAATCTCTTTTCACATTAATAATCAATCCAATCATTTAATATAATCATTAAAGCGCATAACGGATTTGACATGTGGGAAGATTGCCTTGGGATAGTGCGCCTACATGAATCTGCGACATTGCGATCTGCGATTTGCTGCGCAATATCGCAATATCGCAATGTCGCAATATCGCAAAATGAAATCATCACAGTCATAAAAATAACACAAAAACGGGAATTGCGCAATAGCGCAAAGTGCATATCGCAAAAATCACAAAAGCGCATATCGCAAAAAGCGCAGAATCACAAAAGCGCAGAATCGCAAAAGCGCAGAATCGATAAGAGCGCAAAAGATTTTTATTAATCATTTCTGTTTTCTGCGCTATGCGATCTGCGGTCAATGCGTTTTATATAGACTATTTTGTTATGGATGCGCTATCTTGTTTCAAGAGCAATTTTATTATAATCTATCATAAACTTAAGTGTTTCTAAATATTCTTTCTAAGGGATTTCTACAAGTTTATGATAGAAAGTTTTATTTGAAAGGCAAATAAATCCTAATTGATTTTTTTTTTTTTTTTTTAACTAAGGGTCTTCATTTATTTAGTATTATTACTAATAATAAATAAAAAGGGAGGTTGTTGCTGGTCACAACAATTGGCGATTCACTGAAAGAAACAGTTATCTCTGAAAAAATAAAATGAACATTCTATCTTTAGTAAATAAATGTTTTTAAAGATAATGAAAACTATCTTAGGATAATTCAAATAAAATGCTGCTATGAAAAATATAAAAATCATTTCATAATTTCTGTTTAATTCCTTAAGAAAAAAACCATTTTGGGTTATATCAAGCTTTGCTTGGTGTTAATAATGAAGTAAATGGATCTTTCCAAGTTTTGGTTTTATAATATACTCTATTGTCATAGGTATTGCCTCTGCTGCCAGCAAACGTTCATAGTCTCGACAGGGTTACCTTTAAACCATTAACCATTCATTGTCCCATCCAACTAAAATTATGACTTTTAAAAAGATAAATTCATAAGACCTATTATCTCATGTTTTTGTCTTTTACTTATTTTTTGTTTTAAGAGCCATTGTTCTGGTTTGGTAGCCAGTTAATAACAATGCCATTCACTAGTTATAATTAAACTGAACAAGCTGGCTCGTGATGAGACCCCTTGTCTTACATTTATAAGCCATTACCCTGTTTTGGTATGCAGTATTGGTAATGTCAGTTTTATTACTCCTTATGAACATGGTAAGTCGGCTCATAATGAGACCTCTTATCTCTTAAATTTTTATATAATTTCTTAGAATTACATTCTAAAAAATCACAACTTAAATGGATGGGGTGAAATAGTTTTATCCTTAAGAATCAATGGATGACAATTTTCAGAGTTTTTTGAATTCCAAAACTTTGAAAAAAATCTATACTTTGATAGATAACCTTTCTCTGCTTAATAAACTTTATAATGATTTACATTTTCCTCAAGTTTTCAAAAGATCATGTAAATGATTGAAATAATCTTTTCAAAGTTTAACATCTTATTTTAAACTATTCAAAAACTGTAATCATTACTTTAAAAATTATTATTTACACAAAATAAATATTTATAATATTTTTCCGAAGAAATTTTCTCAAATAGTAAACAGTCAATCAGAGACTCATAAACAACCTTTATTTGTAAAAACAAAAACAATTAAAAACTTTGCAGAAAGAAATATATACAGTTTAAGAAGGGGTTACCTCCTTATGAAAATAATTTCTTCAAGATAAGCCCATTTACAGGAAGAGACTCTCTCTTACATGTTAGATCTTGGAGTATAAATGTATTTGAGCTTATCTTCTCAACGATTTGAAATGGTCCAAGCCACATTTTCTAAAATTTGGTATGTTTACCTTTTTCTTCGTGTGCTTTATCCCATTTCAAAACGAGATCACCAATTGACAAAATTTTTGAGCCGGTAGAACTTGCATCAAAAGAAGATTTTACAAGGTGTTGATGTTTTTCATGAGTAATTTTTGCTTTATCCCTATCTTCTTCTAATTTAAGGATTTGATCATATCTCAATTGAATGGATGATGAAAGATTTTCTTCAATAAATTGCACTAGGGCTAATGATGGAAGAGTTAAATTTGATGGTATCACAGCTTCTTTTCCATAAACCAGATTGAAAGGTGAAGTCCCTATTGAAGCTTTTTCAGTGATACGATCAGCCCATAATGCAAAGATTAAATATTTGTGCCAATTCTTTTGATTTTGATCAACGGTCCTTTTAATGATTTTGATAAGGTTTTTGTTAGTGGATTCAGCCAAACCATTACCTTGTGGATAATAATTCGCTGAATATTTTAATTTAAAACCTCTTTTGACTGCAAATTCAATTAAACTATTTCCAGAGAAGTAAGATGCATTATCAAAAACAAGAGCTTGAGGTACACCAAACCTGGTTATGATGAATTGATCTATGAAATCAATAATTGCATCAGAATTGGCTACCTTCAACGGAATTGCCTCTACCCGTTTTGTAAAGTAATCAGTTGCAGTAAGGATGTACTTGTGCTGTTTGGAAGAATGAGGTACTATCTCACCAATAATGTCAAGCCCCCATTGTTCGAATGGTTGCTCAATAGTCACTGGTTGCAAAGGAAAAGCTGGTTTCCTTTGTCTTCCACTTGCAGTTTGACAAATTTGGCACTTCCTTACGTAATCATGCGTATCTTTAAAAATGGTAGGCCAGTAATAACCAGCACGAATTATTTTGTGAGCTGTGGTATCACCTCCAAAATGACCTCCTGCTGGTCCATCATGCAATTCCTGCAAAACCTTTTCAGCTTCAGTCTTTTCCAAACATCTTAATAAAATCGAATCATAATTTTTCCTAAATAACACATTATCAATGATCTGGTATTTAATAGCCTTTAACCTTAAAGCGCGTTTACTCTTATAGCTAAGATTAGAAGGAGCATACCCATTTTTCAAGTAATAGATAAGATCAACATACTGAGATCCAAAATTTGTAACACTTATCTGACTTACTTGAATATCTTGATTTGGATCTTGATTTTCTGGTATGTTATGAGCTCCTGCCAATAATCTGCAAAAACCTTGTCCTCTAACAATCTTAGCTGGTTTAATATCAATATCATATTCTTGTAATGTTGTTACCCAGTTAGCTCTCTTTTCTCCTACTTCTTTTTGAATTAATAATTGCCTCACTGCAGAGAATGGGACAATGATTCTTGTATGTGTTTTCAAGAGAAAAGGTCTGAAATGTTTGATTGATTTAAACACAGCAAAGGCTTGTTTTTCAACATCGGAATAATTAAGCTCAGCTCCTTGCAGATTTGAGCTAAAGAAAGAAATTGGTGCTTTGATTTCTTGATCATTGAGTTGTGTTAAAACGGCTGCATAGGATGTTTCAGTGGCCAGAGTATACAAAGTAAAATCTTTAGAAAAATCCGGGGTATTCAATGCTGGTGCATTAATGATCACTTGTTTGATTGAATCAAAAGCTTCTTTTTCTTTATCCGTCCATTTGAATATTGAATTTTTCTTGATCATATTTTGCATAGGTAAAACAATTAAAGAAAAATCAGGAATAAATCTTTTAACAAAATTGATCTGTCCAAGAAAAGATTGCATGGATTTTTTGTTATGTGGTAAAGAAATATCAGAAATTTCTTTCACTCTATCTGGATCAATATATATACCATCTTTTGACACAACAAATCCTAAGAGTTTTCCTTCATCTAAAGCAAAGAAAGATTTCTTAGGATTTAAGGAGATACCAAACTTTCTACATCTTTCAAATATTTGTTTTAAATCATGTAGATGATTGGCGCTCTTTTTTGAAAATATTGTTATGTCATCAAGATAAACAACAACTGATTTATTGATCAGACCTTTGAATGCTATATCCATGGCTCTTTGAAAAGTTGCTCCTGCATTTATTAGACCAAAAGGAATTTTCTGATAAGCATAAGTTCCCCATTTTGTTCTGAAAGTTGTTTTCAATCTGTCATCTGGGTGAACTAAAACTTGATTATAGCCTGAAAATCCATCGAGAAAAGACATAAGTTCAGAACCAGCTACCTTTTGAAGTATCTGTTTCATGGTTGGCAATGGGAAATTTTCTTTTAAACATGCCTTGTTTAAATTTCTGAAATCAATACAGATTCTTATATCACCATTCTTCTTCCTTACAGGTACCATATTGGAAACCCAATTAGAGTGCCTGATTGGAAAAATGATTTTGGCTTTCAAAAGTTTATTAAGTTCTGATTTGATTTGACTTTCGAGATTTGGATGGATCTTTCTCAACTTCTGTTGAACAGGTTTAATATCAGGAAGCATTGGAATCGTGTGTTGAATAACCGAAGTATCATACGTTTTTAGATCATCGTAATTCCAAGCAAAAATGTTTTTATACTTGTTCAACAGTTTAATGAATGCATTCCTTTCTTCTGGTGTTAAATTGAGTCCTAAGTTAACGTTTTGAGGTTTAGAATCAGAACCAAGATTTACTAATTCAAACTTCAAAGTTGAGCTTTGAAGTTTTGAATTAACAACTTTCTTAAATCTGTCTCTAATGTCATATAAATCTTCTAATTTAACAACAGATTTTGGAATGGAGTTTTCATTACCTTTTGAAGCAATTTGTAAATCATGATCATCTTCGTCAATAATTTGCTCATCATATGATTTCTCTGAAGTCATGAAATTTAGAATATCTTGATCATGATAGAAAACTCTCCAATTTGTAACATTATCTGGGACAGATGGACGAAAAATCAATTCTACAGAAAACCTATCAGGACTGCAATCTTCAGCAGGTAAGATTTTAGATGCAACATTAGCTAACAAGTCAGCTGATGTATTCTGATTCCTAGGAATAGGAGAAATATTGAATGCTAAAAAATGAGTGGTGAGGTCTTGTACTAGGGTTTGATAGTGTTTAAGATGTCTTGAAAGGCAATGAATAGTATTCCTAACTTGTTTAATAACAATTTCGGAATCACCAAAAACTTTCAAGTATTTAACATCTAACCCTATAGCTTTATAAAGTCCTTGAACCAAGGCTTCATATTCTACGGTATTGTTAGTACACTCAAATTCTAATCTACATGACAGCATGGTTTTCTCCCCATTTGGATCAATTAAGATGCATCCAGCTCCAGCTCCATCACTAGACTTCGATCCATCAAAATATAACGACCAAAATAAAGATTTGTCTATTGGCTTATCTACAATTACATTAGAAATATTTACAATTCTGGAAGAATCAGATTGTGAAAAAATTTATATCTGAGAAACAAAAGTATTTACAGAAAAAGGTGATTGAGGAGCTTTGAAATTTCCAAGAAATGATTCAGCAGAATAACCTCCAAGAATATTGTTGTTGAATGCCACAGGTTCATTAGGTTGTTCAAATTCAGTGACAGTATGCGTCATATGTTTTTCTCGTTCAATTTTGATTTGATTTGGTTTCCCTTTGTAAGGAAGCCACATGTGTGAATAATCAGTCGAGATATAACCGTTAAGTTTTGCATACCAGTCCCTGCTCAAGATTAATCCATAGAATTCAGGAATATCAGCAATCATAATATCAATTCTTTGGACAATCCTAGGATCTGAGGCTAATCTGATTGTGACTGAATTGATTTCTCCTACAACTTGAACTTTAGAGCGATCCAACTGAACGATATGAACTGCTGATTTCTGTGGTTCGATATTTAATTTAGCACAGACAGAAGTAGGCATTATATTGGAGGAAGCTCTAGAATCAATCAAACAATTGTGCAGATTTTTATTGTACATCTCATAAGTCAAAAGAAAAGGAGGAGTTTAAGAATTTGATTTTTCCCCAATGAGCATAGTATCAGTAGCATCTACCTTATCTGGTGGCTTACCATTTCCTCTTGCTGCTTTTGCAACTACACCACTTGGTAAAGGAGCAATTGGTGTAGCATTTAATTCTTTCAATAGCAACTTTTGCTGGTGTTTCAGTTTGCTGAGTTCATGTAAAGAAATGTTGCTTTGATCTTTTTCATGTCTTCAACAATATTGTATTCCATAGGATCTGATATTACTAAAGTTTTCGTTGTTGATGTGAGAGGATTAGAAGAAGATGGCTGATTTTGAGTAAGTGATGGAGAAGTTTTCTTCACAATGGGTTTGTCTTTGGTACTTGGAGTCGTAATTTTATTTTTTGGAACTGTTTGCACTGGTTCTGCTGTAGATTTACTCCTAGTACTTACAGGCATAGCTTCTTCACTATCAGAATTAGGGAGAATAAAATCCCACATTCCATTTAATTCATCTATTTCTTCATTTTCGTCTTCTTGATCTGATATTATATATGAATCTTCTTCTTCTTCTTCTTCTTCTGACTCTACATTAGAGATTACATTAGGAGGTTTAGATTCAACTTGGTTTCTTCTGAAATTTCGAAATGGTTTCTTGGTAGAAGTTTCAGCCACTTGTTTTTTAATTTCAACCATTTCATTTGACATGGTTTTAAGAACTTTCTGTAATCCTTCCATGTCATATGGATCTTTGGTCTTTTTTTTTTAATCATCTCTGAAGCTGACCTTCTTTGATTTCCTTTCTTCAATAGCATTTTTCTTTTCGAGAGAAGTGATACGTTTTTCTACTGCAATAGCTTCTTTCATATTCTCAGCCAATGTAGGCTTTGCAGCTCTGTCTACGAAAATTGCTATGTTTGAGGGTAAGGCAGTTATATACCATTCGATTTTGACTTGCTCACTAGGTTGTGAATCTGTATGAATTTTGTTCAAGAGTTTGTTGAATCTAGCATTGAATTATTTTATAGGTTCCTTGGGTTCTATTTTCAAATTTGATAGATCATTGAGTAAAGTTGCAATTGATCGATCATCTCCAAATTTGGTCAAAAAATGATCTGCAAAAATGTCCCAACTTGTTATAGATCCTGATGGTGATGAAAAATACCATGATCCTACTACTCCCTGAAGAGTATATGGGAATAATCTAACTACAACATCTTCATGTATGACTCCATTCAAATTAATAGCTAGCATAAAATTATTGATATGTTCTTCAGCTTGAATGTTAAGATCTGGGCTAAACTTTGGAAGCCATTTTCCAAGATTGTCTGGTAAATCATGTAAAGGTGCAGCCATGTTGACTGCTCCTGGAGTAGACCATGGTCTCTGTGCCATTATTGGGATGATTATTGGAGGAATACCAGAAAATGGTGGTATTTTAATTGAAGTGGTTGGAATAGATGATGTTGAGATTGATGAGGATTGAGTAGAAGATGTTTGTGGAGATGATGACTAAAGAGATGATGATGAAACAACTGTACTTTGTTGAGTTGTGGTTTTGGAAACAGGTGATTGAATATGAGATGATGAACTTGTATCACTTTCTGTTTCTGATTGAATTCTTTTTGTTTTGCCCTTACTAGGTAAAGGAAATTCTTTCGGAGGAATACCAAGTTTTTCACTTTGCAACCTAGTAAGAGGTTTTGAAGGAATAAATTTTGAGCTTACACTACCTTCAGATATTTCAGACTCTTCTAAAGATAAGGAGAATCCTTTCAATTTATGAATTAGATCTTGAACTTCAGGAGACTCAGGATGTTGTTTGTCTGAATGTTTTAAGATTTTGGTAGTGGGTGTCTGAATATTTTCTGCAATTTCTTCTCTTGGATTCTGAACTTCAGAAGAAATTGAAGAAGTTAATGAGGGTGTTTTGCTCTCAGAATGGCTTGTGGATAAAGATTTACTTGCCATTCATATCTCATGCCCTCCTTCTAGCGCCAAAAATCTTGAAGCCTAGAAAATCTCTGCTTCAAACATCGGAGAAAACCACCCGGTCGGGACCTTAAGACAGCTCCTTTTCCGTTTGGTGTGGTGGCTCCGACTGGATTTAAAGGACCAGTTTCCTTGTAACTAAATGGATTGGATTGGATGGGTGGAAATGGGACTAAACTAACTGAAATAAAACTATCTAATTTAAGCTAAATACTGATAAAGAAATTCTAACATTAACTCGGGTAGCTATATGTGAATACAACTTAAGATTGTTCCAATTCAACAATAACCATGAAAATGTATTATTAATTAAATTGAAATGTGCAGAAACAAATAAAGATAACTCTGTTTAAGAAATTAAGCAGAGTTATATAAACATATTGCATTCATCATTGTATACCATTTACATGTAACTATGAAAAATAACGTTTCAATTATACTCAGAAATGATATATAAAAGGAAACGTTGTGAAAACCAATATACATATAAATGATAGCAATTTTAAAACGAATATCATAAAACAAAACAGATCAACAGTAAACAGATAGAAATACCTTTCTCATCTTGATGACTTCAAATGCAATCTGATACTCTATCCAGTAACTATAATGCAAAACCAAATTCCAAGGTACAGAAATGCAACACTTCAAAGATAATTCCGCATGAAAATCACCAGATGTGATCATTTTCAAAAAATATATAAGACAATGGAGTACAGAAATGCAATCTCCAAGTCCAAAAATATTAAGATCCAGGACCCCTCTCTAAATGCATGAGAGGGGTTTAAATACTACTTAAATAACTCTAAAAATAGTTTATTACAAAAAATAAGGATTCGGTTCAATGACCATCCTTTTCCTAGGCTAAAATACAGTGAAATTAAAACTAAATCTATCTATCTATGAAATTGATCTTTGCTCTTGCAGGCATCTAGCATATTTTTGAGAAGATGCGGTTGACCGACTTCAGAATTCAGCTGTCCTGAAAAGACAGAGTCGGCAAGCATAGGAGCAATCTTCTCTGTTGCATTGATGATACAATTGAGTGCACTGTGCTGACTATGTGGCTTCACCAAGTACATCTAGTATGAGTCCCAATTCAATCTTTTCAGATCTTGGATGGATTTTTCTCTTTCTTCTGCTTTTTGCCTCCATTCTGCTTGCAATTGATTTTCCTATGGGAGATAACCTGGAACAGTTTCAGAAATCAAGTTAGCTTTGTGTAGATTGTCATTTACACAATCAGTGAGAGTGTTTGCCGCTGTAGATGCCTCCTCTGCTGCCCTTTCTGCTCTTCTGATTTGTGCATCCCAATTACTGAACAATATTTCTTTGTGGTTTTCATTAATGATGGGTGCACCGGATTTTCTGCCTTCTTCTGTCTTTTGCCATGCTAGATAATCATTGATCTTTCATTAATCAAATCATAATCATTTCGTAAATCTACAACATGATTTGTGATTTTATCGCTTTCTTGGCACAAAGAATTCCATTGCAATATTTTTTGGCAGAAAACTTCCTCTTGTTGCAGTAGTTGATTGTTCAAAGAGATGGTTTCTGAAATGAATTCTGGAAGCTTAGGATCATCCTTATGATGTTCTTGGATTTCTTGAAGTTGTTGTTGTAACTCTTCAAGTTTTAATTGTGCTTCCTGATTGGCCTGTACCTGTTGCAATTGTTGTTGCAGAGCCTTTATCTGTTCTTCTTTTTCATCCAACAAAAGTTGTATCTCAACTGCTTTATCAATTGTTGCAGAAGCATAAGCTCCTGTTATTTGAGATAACTTAGTGAGATTATGAGTAGGCTCTGTGGCAGGATCTTTCCACAAAACATTTACTTGTTCTGGTTCGGTAGCAATTGCACTTTCTATTTTTCTCTTTTTCCTTTGTCTCTTTACTACTGCTTTGTATTTTGGGCTATAAAATACATCCAGAGGAGGAATTTCCTCCACATTAAGTACAATTTCAGAGGAGGGTGTGATTGGTATGTGCTCTGTTACTGCGGCTGTGCTGCTTGTTCCTGCGTTCAAAACTTTGGTTGTTTGGACAGGGGTCTGTACATTCTGTCCTTCTACATTAATCAATTGATTAAAGGTTTCCCATTCTTTATCTAACTCAATGGTGACTGGCTGTTGCTGTACATTGGATGGAGGAGGATTTGTTTGTTGAGAAATCAAAATTTGTTGTTGAGCAAGCTCTTTAGATTGTGCAGAATCTTTAATGGATTCTTCCATTTTATCTTCCATTTCTTTGGATGTATTGGAGTGCTCAAAATCTCTGTCAAATTTTGATTTGGATTTACCTGTGCTTGAACTGCTGTTAAGACTAACACTAGGAGTTTTCTCCTTTGCAGGCTCTATGCGTAGATTATCCAAAGGAATAGGAATTAGTCTCCTTTCTCTGTACAACTTAAATTCCTGAAAATACCCTAGAGATAGCTGCTCTTTAGCTGAATTCAAAACCTCTTTGAATGAATTTCTTGCCTGGAACATATCATCAAAAAGATCTTGCTCCCCGACAAATTCCCTTACTTTGATTGCATTGGTAAAATTCTTAACAATATCATTTTAGTCAAATAACCTTTTTGAGAATTTGAACAGCTGTAGGCATGTAACGTTGCCTATCTCATGAAATGCATGACCAATATCCAACAGTGAAAATGTTCCACATTTTATGGGAAATTGTGGCCAAATGCCCTTTTTCTTTTCTTTTAAATCTTTTGTCATACCTCCCTGGCCACAGGTCTGATAAGCAATTTCCCAAGCTACAAGTCTATCTGGAACATATAAGGGTAAAACATGGGGAGAAGAATAACTTCCAAAAACCCTAATATAGGTGAACAATTCCTCTCCAAACCATCTTGCGACGGGGAGAATATCAACCTCTGTTTCTGAGGATAACCTCGGGGCATCCTTATTATACAATGTTATGTACAATGGCAGCATTATTCCATGACAAATTTGATAAAAATGGGGGATAAACTCAGACTCCCATAGTTCTTTATGGTACACATGAATGGGCAAAGGATCGTGGATAGTCCATTTCCAGCCCATTACAGGGAATTTAGAGACATAGCAGATGGCGTCCATGACATAAGCAGATAAATAAAAAGGCGGATAAACCCGCTGGGAAACATTTCGTTTAGACCGGTAATGAAAAATAGCAGTGGTGAGATTATCAGATAGGATTTTGGCCCAATCTACAATTGTAGAATTAACAACCGCATTCAACAAAGGAAGCCATTCGGGTAATATCATATTTATGTCAGGCTTTCCAAAAAGCCTGCATAACATGGCAGCAGTAAAACAATAAGGAGAGGTAAGTGAACCCGTGCTGTACATACCTTGTTTGTTCTTCTTCAATGGTTCACTTATTTTGGTCCACTCCTTTGTGCATTCTGCCAAATTTGAGTGTTCTTTTGCAAACTCTTCCATAAATTGCCTGTTGAAAGTTGCCTGAGGTTCTGGCAGCTTATACATTAATCTCAGATCTTCTATGGTGAATGATCCAATTAGCTCTTCCGATGGAGTTCTGAATTGTCTGTCTGAAATATCTGTGCTATCCAGCACCCATCTCACCATGTCTGTATATGGGAGAATCCTTGGTCTTGCTGCTATTCTATGTAGAAATGAGCAAGCCAAGTCTCTAAGGGTTGCTTCAGACGTATCCTTTGAATCTGCTGTAGCTGCAACTTTTATCACCACAGGGTTTTCATCTTCTAACAGTTTATACATTCCCTCCCAAGTGGATATACCGGCGTCCTTGTTACAGTCGGTGTCTGCGTATAGCGAAGCCATTTCTTTGTTCTCAGAACTTGAGCTCTTCTCCTTCTTACCCATAGTGTTTAGCGGAAGCTTTGTATAGTGGTCTGCTCCTTCGTGCCTGCGTTTTACGAATAAATGAGAGTAATGACATAAGAAAGGTGATGAGACTGTTTTGAATGTGAAAGCGGATGAAATATAATATTTAAATTGTGAAACGTCTTTCAATCTAAACACAATCTCTTTTCACATTAATAATCAATCCAATCATTTAATATAATCATTAAAGCGCATAACAGATTTGACATGTGGGAAGATTGCCTTGGGATAGTGCGCCTACATGAATCTGATTGCGACATTCGTCTACTTGTTGCCTCCAGAATGTCGCAATATTTCTCTCATAAAATGAAATCATCCATGATCATAAAAATAAGCGCAAGAAGCGGAAATTAGCATGATAGCGTCGCCATATACTCATAAAAAATCACAAAAGCGCCATCGCCATATGAAATCATAAAGCAAGGAATTGATAAGAGCGCAAAAGATTTTTATTAATCATTTCTGTTTTCTGCGCTATGCGATCTGCGATCAATGCGTTTTATATAGACTATTTTGTTATGGATGCGCTATCTTGTTTCAAGAGCAATTTTATTATAATCTATCATAAACTTAAGTGTTTCTAAATATTCTTTCTAAGGGAATTCTACAAGTTTATGATAGAAAGTTTTATTTGAAAGGCAAATAAATCCTAATTGAATTTTTTTTTGGATTTTTAACTAAGGGTCCCCATTTATTTAGTATTATTACTAATAATAAATAAAAAAGGGGGGTTGTTGCTTGTCACAACACTAAGATAAAACCATTTGTTTCACCTCCAAACTATAGTAAACATTATGCACACAATCTAATTACTGTTTGGATACTTAGCACAACAAAACTAATAAATTCCATTCATATCAGTAGCACTGGATGCTTTGACAACAAAAAAAAGAGACATGGTTAGAGATAATAAGAAGAAGGACTCAAAATCCATCTTCTATCTCTTTCAAGCAGTGCATGAGATTATTTTCCCAAGGATTGTAGCAGCAAAAAGGTCTAAGGAGGCATGGGATATTCTCAAAATAACCTATCAAGGCATGGAGAAGGTGAAGACATCAAAGCTACAAATGTTGAGGAAAGACATTGAAACTCTCTATATGAAATAGTCTGATAACATAGACTCATTATTGACACATGTGATTGGGTTGGTCACCCAGATAAGGTCTCATGGAGAGACACTTGAGGAAATAAGAATAGTGGAGAAAATATTGAGAAGTGTACCCTTAATTTTTGATACCATAGTAGTGGCAATAGAAGAGATAAAGGATCTCTCAATATTTTCAATGGATTAACTTCATGCATCACTAATATATCATGAACATAGACTGAAAAGAATGAAATCCTCATTGGAGTATGCTTTCAAGACACATATGTATTTTGGTTGAGGAAGACCAAACTATCGATGAAGAGGAAGAAGCCCACAACGAGGTGGAAGAAACAACCCTGCAAGCACAAGTGGAAGGGGAAAAAATCAAAATCAAATTGGAGGCTCAATCCAACACCAAGCACAAGGACAAAGGTATGATAAATCCCAAGTCCAATGTCATTATTGTAAAAAGTATTGGAATTACGCCAATGAATGTAGAAAGAAACAAAATGACATGAATAATAGGAAAAATGTAATTTTTTCAAAAGAGGATAAGAACCAGAGTAATGTTCTTTTAACATGTAATGTAGCACAATAAAAACAAGAAAATTTATGGTTCTTAGACTCAGGTTGTAGCAACCACATGACTAAAAACATAGCAATGTTTTCCAATCTGGATGAGAATGTTAAATCTGAAGTGATAACAGGGACTGATAGTATAGTCTCTGTCAAGGGAAAAGGAAGAGTGTCAATACTCACAAGGAAGGGAGAAAATAAATTTGTTCCATATGGATATTATGTACCTGGCTTTAAATGTAACCTTCTAAGCATTGGAAAGCTTGTGAACAAGGGCTACAATGTGTTTTTTAAGAATGATGTGTGTACTATCATGGACATGCCTCCAAGTAAAAGGATCATTGCAGAAGTGCACATGACAAAGAATAGGATGTTTTTTCTCAAGCTCAAAAGATACTTGAAGGAAGGAGGTGTGGTAGAAGAAGTCACACGAGCACTTTCAAGAAAAAGTGAAAGACGAAAATTGGATATGGCATTTGAGATTTGGACATATCAATTTCGGAGGTTTGAACCTCTTGCATAGAGAAGGGATGGTAAAAGGATTACCACTCATAGAGAAACTAGACATCCTATGTGAAGGATGCATATTGGGCAAACAACGTAGAGAAACATTCACAACAGGGAAGAGTATAAGGGCAAAGGCACCCTTAGAGATTGTCCACTCAGATTTGTGTGGACCAGTGCAAATGCCATCTCTAGCTGGAAACCATTATGTTTTGGCATTCATAGATGATTACACTAGGAATAAATGGGTGTATTTATTGAAACAAAGGAGTGAAGTGTTTGAACAATTCTACCTGATCTGAAAATGAAACTTCTTAGATCTGTTCCAGAGATTGACTGTAGGGGCATTTCCTGGATATGTCACCTTTGATAAAAGGATGAGATCCTGAGGCTACCTGGCCCTTTACAGACTCTATATTTAGAACTTGTAGAAGTTAACACTCATGATCTGAAAATGGAAGTACTTGAAAATGTGTGCAAGGTATCCATTTTCCATTAATTAAATCTGTGCAAAATTCTCCATGTCTTGTTGCATAAAACAAAATGTTTTTGGTAACTTTATAAGAGTTTATGTGTGAAGGAAAGTTAATTTAATTTGTTTTTTAACATATTAAATCATAAATGTACAATAAGATAACTTCAGCATATCATGACACATATGTTTGATGAGCAGTTCACCCCTCCTGGGCTACGTCTGTTGTATCAAGCCTCCCAAAATGAGCTTGTCCTCTTGTATTAAAATTCTTCAAAATGATAATACAAGCTTAAAAGTGTCTCAATAGACAAATCTAAATGCAAATATTGATTCAGAAGACATGAAAAAGCTAAGAATTCCTTTCCAAATTCACTAAACAGTTAAGAATTACCATAAACAGTGATTTCTTCAATAAGGCCCTGACAGCTCTTTGAACTCCTATGAAGCTTTTCGGGCTGTATAAGTCCTAAAACAGATCTGAAACCTCTTCCATTAGGTTCAAAAGGTCGAAATTAGCTGAAAATGATCTTTGGTTCACCTCAAACAGAGAGGTACAACTCAAAACAACTCTATTACCAAAATGGCCCTGTTGGCTCAAAAAGCTTCCTTGAAGCTAAAATGGCTGTAGAACACCTATACTACCTTTGGAACCTATCCCAATGGATTTGGAATACTGAAAATAGTCAAAAATGACTTTTGGTTCACCTCAAATGGTTAACCATAGCTCAACACAGCTCCAACTCCCTGTTGGCCCTCATGGCTCTCATTGCTTCCCTGAAGCAAAAGGGACTGAATATAAAATCCAGTGGCTCTAAAACCTATTCCAATGGATTCATAATGCCTACGAGATACACGAAATAAAAAAAATAAAACAAAATAAAAAACTTCGTTCCAAAAAGGTTCTCTCCTATGAATTTACTGACCAAAACGTGTTGCGAATGTTAATTAAAATCCCACTAAATGTGTAGAAGCTAAGGTTAGCATTGTCGAATTTGGCCAAGTCATAAAGAATGGTGCACTCCATGCATCTTTTTTGAACTGTTGAAGCCTAGAAAATCTCTACTTCAAACATTGGGGAAAACCACCCGGTCGGGACCTTAGGACAGCTCCTTTTCCGTTTGGTATGGTGGCTCTGACTGGATTTAAAGGACCAGTTTCCTTATAACTAAATGGGTTGGTGATGGGTTGATTTGGATGAGTGAAAATGGGACTAAATTGACTGAAATAAAACTATCTAATTAAACTAAATGCTGATAAAGAAATTCTAACACTAACCCGGGTAATTATATGTGAATACAACTTAAGATTATTCCAATTTAACAATAACCATGAAAATGTATTATTATTTAAATTGAAATATGCAGAAACAAATAAAGATAACTCTGTTTAAGAAATTAAACAGAGTTGTATTAGCATATTGCATTCATCATTGTATACCATCTATATATACTTATGAAAGATAACGTTTCAATTATACTCATAAATGATATATAAAAAGAAGCGTTGTGAAAACAAATATATATAAATGATAGCAATTTTAAAGCGAATATCATAAGACAAAAGAAATCAACAGTGAACAGATAGAAATACCTCATTCATCTTGAAGACTTTCAAATGAAATCTGATACTCTAATCCAATAATTCTGATGCAAAATCAAATTCCAAGGTACAGAAATGCAACACTTCAAAGATAATTCCGCATAAAATCACCAGATGTGATCCTTTTAAAAAATATATAAGTCAGTGGAGTACAGAAATGTAATCTCCAAGTCAAAAATATTAAAATCCAGGACCCTTCTCTAAATGCATGAGAAGGGTTTAAATACTATTTAGCTAAATCTAAAAATAGTCTATTACAAAAATTAAGGATTCGGTTTAATGACCGTCCTTTTCCTAGGCTAAAATACAGTAAAATTAAAACTAAATCTAAAAAATAAAGACTATTAACTAACTATTTATGAACTTGATCTTTAAACTTGCAGGCATCTAGCATAGTTTTGAGAAGATGTGGTTGACCAACTTCAGAATTCAACTGTCCTGAAAAGACAGAGTCGGCAAGTGTAGGCGCAATCTTCTCAGTAGAATTGATGATACAATTAAGCGCACTGTGCTGACTGTGTGGCTTCACTAAGTATGTCCAATAAGAGTCCCAGTTTAATCTTGTCAGCCCTTGGATTGATTTTTCTCTTTCTTCTGCCTTTTGCCTCCATTCTGTTTGTAGTTGATGTGCCTGTGGGAGATATCCCGGAACAGTTTCTGAAATCAAATTAGCTTTGTGTAAATTATCATTTACACACTCAGTAAGACTGTTTGCTACTGTAGCCGCCTCCTCTGCTGTCTTCTCTGCCCTTCTGATTTGTGCATCCCAGTTATTGAAAAGTATTTCTTTATGGTTTTCATTAATAATGGGTGCACCAGCTTTTCTGCCTTCTTCTGTTTTTTGCCATACCAAATAATCATTGATATTTTCATTAATCAAATCATAATCATTTCGTAAATCTACGACATGATTTGTGATTTTATCACTCTCTTGGCAAAAAGAATTCCATTGCAAGATTTTTTGGCATAAAACTTCTTCTTGTTGCAGTAGTTGATTGTTTAAAGAGATAGTTTCTGAAATGAATTCTGGAAGCTTAGGATCATCTTTATGCTGATCTTGGATAATCTGTATTTGTTTTTCTTTATCAGCCAAGCTTTTTTGATGTCCTATTTGCATTTCTTGAAGTTGTTGTTGTAACTCTTCAAGTTTCAATTGTGCTTCATTATTGGCCTGTACCTGTTGCAATTGTTGTTGTAGAACTTTTATCTGTTCTTCTTTTTCATTCAACAAGAGTTGTATCTCAAATGCTTTGTCAATTGTTGCAGAAGCATAAGCCCCTGTCATTTGAGATAACTTAGCAAGATTCTCAGTAGGCTCTGTGGAAGGATCCTTCCACAAGACATCTAGTTGTTCTGCTTCAGTAGCAATTGCACCTTCTAACTTTCTCTTTTTTCTCTGTTTCTTCACTACTACTTTGTATTTTGGGCTGTAGAATACATCTAGAGGAGGAATGTCCTCTACATTAAGTACAATTTCAGAGGAGGGTGTGATAGGTATGTGCTCAGTTACTGTGGCTGTGCTACTTATTCCTGTGCTCAAAACTTTGGTTGTTTGTACAGGGGTCTGTACATTCTGTCCTTCTACATTAATCAATTGGTTAAAACTTTCCCATTCTTTGTCTAACTCAATGGTGACTGATTGTTGCTGTACATTGGTAGGAGGAGGATTTGTCTATTGAGAAGTCAAAATTTGTTGTTTAGGAAGTTCTTTGGATTGAGCATAATCTTTTACTGATTCTTCAATTTTATCTTCCTTTTCAGTAGACTTATTGGAATGTTCAGAAGTCTCTCTTTCAGATTTAGACTTAGATTTATCTATACTCGAACTGCCGTTAAGACTAACACTAGGAGTTTGCTCCCTTGCGGGTTCCAAGCGTAGATTTTCCAAAGGAATAGTAGTTAGTCTTCTCTCTCTGTAAAGTTTGAATTCCTGGAATTCCTCTGGAGATAACTGCATTTGAGCTGAACTCAAAACTTCTTTAAATGAACTTCTTGTTTGGAACATATCATCAAAAAGATCCTGTTCCTCGGAAAATTCCCTTACTCTGATTGCATTGGTAAAATTCTTAACAATATTATTTGGGTCAAATAACCTTCTCGAAAATTTGAACAGTTGTAAGCATGTAATGTTGCTTACCTCTTTGAATGCGTGACCAACATCAAACAGTGAAAATGTTCCACAATTTATGGGAAATTGTGGCCAAATGCCTTTTTTCTTCTCTTTTAATTCCTTGGTCAACCCTCCCTGACCACAAGTTTGATAAGCAATCTCTCAAGCAACAAGTCTATCCGGAACATATAGGGGTAAAACATGGGGGGAAGCAGAACTTCCAAAAACCCTAACATAAGTGAACAATTCTTCTCCAAACCATCTCGCGACGGGGAGAATGTTGACCTCTGTTTCTGGGGATAACCTTGGGGCATCCTTATTATGCAATGTTTTGTACAATGGCAGCATTACACCATGGAAAATTTGGTAAAAATGGGGGACAAATTTAGACTCCCATAGTTCCTTATGGTACACATGAATAGGCAAAGGATCGTGGATAGTCCATTGCCAACCCATCACAGGGAATTTAGAGACAAAACAGATAGCATCCATGACATAAGCAGATAAATAAAAGGGCGGATAAATCCGCTGAGAAACATTTCGTTTGGACCGGTAGTGAAAAATAGCAGTGGTCAAATTATCAGATAAGATTTTGGCCTAGTCTACAATTGTAGAATTAACGGCAGCATTCAACAAAGGGAGCCATTCAGGCAAGATCATATTTATGTCAGGCTTTCCAAAAAGCCTGCATAACATGGCAGCAGCAAAACAATAAGGAGAGGTAAGTGAACCAGTACTGTACATACCATGTTTGTTTTTCTTCAACGGTTCATCTCTTTTGGTCCACTCCTGTGTGCATTCTGACAAATTCGCATGTTCTCTGGCAAAATCTTCCATGAATTGCTTATTATAAGTCGCCTGAGGTTCCGGCAACTTATACATCAAGCTTAAATCTTCCGTGGTGAATGACCCAATTAACTCTTGAGATGGAGTTCTAAATTGCCTGTCTAAAATATCGGTGCTGTCCAGCACCCATTTCACCATGTCCGTATACGGGAGAATCCTCGGCCTTGCCGCTATCCTATGCAGAAATGAGCAAGCCAGTTCTTTAAGAGTTGCCTCAGACGTATTACTGGAACCTGTTGTAGCCGCAACTTTCAACACCACAGGATTTTCTTCTTCCAGCAAATTATACATTCCTTCCCATGTGGTTATACCGGCATCCTTATTGCAAGCGGTGTCTGCATACAGTGAAGCCATTTCTCTGTTTTCAGAATTCGAGCTCTTCTCCTTCTTACCCATAATGTTCTGTGAAAGCTTTGTATAGACGTTTGCTCCTTCGTGCCTGCGTTTTACGAGTTAAATGAGAGTAATGGCATAAGAAAGGTGATGAGATAGTTTTAAATGAAAAGGTGGATGAAATATATTATTTTATCGTGAAACGACTTTCAATCAAAACAAAATCTCTTTTACCATTAATTGACAATCCATTCATTTAATCCAATCATTAAAGCGCATAACAGATATTGATATATGGGAAGATTTCTTTGAACAACGCGATTTTATGAATCTGCGACATTGTGATCTGCGATTTGCTGCGCAATATCGCAATATCGCAATGTCGCAATATCGCAATATCGCAAAATGAAACCATCGCAAAAATGAAAAATAGCGCAAAAATGCAAATTGCGAAATAGCGCAATAGCGCAAAAGCGCAAAATTGTAAATAGCGCAAAAGGTATTCGTTTAACATTTCTCTTTTCTGCGCTATGCGATCTGCGACCAATATGTTATTGTATAGGCTTTTTGGGATCGCATTATCGCAAAATCACAAAATCGCATTTTCAGTTTTACAAAAGATATATACCATTTTGCGATGGATGCGCTATTTGTTTAAAGAACAATTTTATTGTAATCTATCATAAACTTAAGTGTTTATTATAGTTCTTTCTAAGGGATTTCCCTAAGTTTACGATAGAAAGTTTTATTTGAAAAGGAAAACAAATCCTAATTGATTTTTTTGGATTTTTTAACTAAGGGTCCCCATTTATTTAGTATTATTACTAATATTAAATAAAAAAAGGGGGGTTGTTGCTGGTCACAACGGAACCGCTAGTGTTAACAATAGTTGTGAGTGGGTAGTGGTCACATTATTTCCTCCAACTTAACCGCCGCCACAACCGTTACTTAACCATGGCATTAACATAATATTTAAGTTGTGTTGAGCAGTCACATGGTGGGGTCTAACCGCCGCCATGACCGTCGGGTGGGTGGTTAGCCCCTGGTCTCCAGCGCATGGTCATATATATGTGGGGGTTGGCCCCCTTTTCTGCCCGTCCAAAACTATGTCAAACTTTAAATATAAACCATCGCATAGATATATTAAGAACCACCGTCGTGGCACAACGGTAAAATTGTGCATTGTTTGGTATGTGGTCCAGGGTTCAAATCCGGTATAGTCACAAAAATTTTACACCACCATAATTCCCACAAGACAGGGGCCACGTGGCAGCCTTCGGGCTTGCCACATGGCACCCGTTGATTGGCCGAAAATTCAACAAGTCAAACTATAATCCAATCTCAAATTTCCACTTGTCAAACATTAATTGGCCCAGGTGGAATATTCTAGGGAATATTTTGAGGAATATTCTAAGAATATTCCTTGGAATATTCCTTTTTTAATTTTTCAAATTTGGAAGTCAAACCTGGTCAAACTGGCCTTTTGCCTGAAATTGTGAATTTTCAAACTTGAATAACTTTCACATACAGTGTCGGATTTGAGTGTCGTTCATGGCGTTAGGATCGTATCACCGAGGCCTATCCGATTTTTCAAGCTGCAAGTGAATTTGAACAATTTCAATTTTGAGCTTTTTCCATGGCTTGGACTTGAGCTCCTCATCACTACCACTTCAAACCTCTTGTTGAGAAGCAGAGTGAGCACTACATCAAAGTGATAAGAACTGACAGAAGTGGAGAATATATCTCCAAATATTTCCTACGTTTCTGTAGGGAAAATGGCATACACAAGCAGTTTACCACAAGGTATACACCACACCACAACGGTGTTGCAGAAAGGAAGAATAGGACCATCATGTACATGGTCAAAAGTATGTTGAAGGCAAAACATTTTCCAAATGATTATTGGGCTGAAGTTTTCAATTGTGCAGCATATATTTTGAATAGATGTCCAACCAAAGTTGTAATGAACAAAGTTCCAGAAGAAGCATGGAGTGGAACAAAGCACTTTGTCACTCACATGAAAGTATTTGGATGTGTGGCTTATGCACATGTCCCAGATAAACTAAGGAAGTAGTTGGATAGCAAGGGGGAGAAGTGTATATTTTTTGGATACAGTGATGAGTCCAAGGCTTACAAACTCTATAATCCATCCACCAAGAAATTCGTAATAAGAAGAGATGTGTAGTTTATTGAAGAAGAAGCATGGGATGGAAGCTTAGTGAAAAAAGTGAACTTGAAGACATGTGTGTCTCATGAAGAGCAAGAGGAATGCACAACAGCAAATAATTCCTCCACGGTGGTTCCTCCTCCACCTACACAAGCACAGCAATTCACACCACAAGCAGGAAACATAATAGCCTTGAGAAGTCAAGGAAGTGCTTCTCCAAGCACACCACAGGGATTAGAAACTCCCTCGAGTTCAAGTGGAAATCCACGCACACCAAGAAGACCAAGATTTATAAATTTGTGTACAATTTATGAGCAAGAAGTTGATAATGATAATGTTATGAATTCTTTATTTACTTTTTATTGTCATGTTTATGACCCAATTCATTTTGAATATGTAGTATAAGAAGAAAAATGGATTGAAGCAATGAATGAAGAGATTGGTGTAATTGAAAAGAATGACACTTGGGAGTTAGTGGACCTCCCACAAGGTAAAAAAGTCATTGGAGTAAAATGGGTGTATAAGACCAAGAGAAATTATGAAGGTGAGATTGAAAGGCATAAAACAAGACTTGTTGTCAAAGGTTACAAGTAGCAACAAGGAAGAGACTATGAAGAAACCTTTGCACCAGTTGCAAGGATGGAAATAGTGGGGACAATGTTGTCCATTACAGCACAATAAAAGTGAAAGTCTACCAAATGGATGTGAAATCAGCATTCCTAAATGGAGTGTTGAAAGAGGAGGTATATGTTGAACAACCTCTAGGATATAATATTGAAGGCCAGGAGCACAAGGTGTGCGAGTTGAAGAAAGCTCTTTATGGGTTGAAGCAAGAATCAAGAGAATGGTACAGCATGATAGATTCTTACCTAAAATAAAATGGGTTTTAAAAATGTAATGGTGAACCCACACTCTACTGTTGAACCCTTAGTTAAATTGAGAGGGGGGGGGGGGGGGGTGAATCAGTTTGACTTATGCATGAACTTTTAAAAATTTTCATTAAGCTTATGTACAACTTAAATTCATGATCAACTTTTTTATGTGAACAATCTTAATATGTGAGCAGCAAATATTAAGATAATGTGATAGCAAACTTATTATGAGACCAGAAAGTATCAAGTAGATTGAATAGACCATATTAACACATAAACATCACACACAGAGACAACAAATATAAGTGGAAACCCATAAAGGGATAAAACCACATCTATTATTGTTGTGATGCAAAGGCAAGCTCCAACTCCCTCTCACCACTGATTTTCAGCAGGCTCCAACCTACAGGAGGCTCCTACCTCAATTCTGTAAGCTACACTTGCAAGGAAGCTCCAACTCCCATCTGTTTTCTGCAAGCACCAACCTACAGGAGGCTCCTACCTCAGTCAGCTACAACTGACATCTATCAAGCTACAACTTGATAGGGAAGCTCCAACTTCCTCACTCTTTCATAAAAACACCTGCTGATTTACCTGGATATCAGCTCTATTATGTACCATCTTCATTGTTGTCCATCAGTCCTCATATCGTCCCTATATCATCTCTGCAACTTCTTAGATTCTCTATCAGCTCCTCCTTCTTCTCTGACTTACTGCTTCATTTCTGCATTAAAAAAAAACCTCCCTTTGCATATCAATGTGATATCATATATAGAGTTCCCCTCTTGACTATTTGTATTCTACAGAGAATTTGGAGTGAACAGCCATGACTATTCGGCTTCTGCCTTCTCATTCCTTTGTCCAACTCATTAAAAAAATATAACAGTATGTACAAATTTCAATATTACAGTGGGACTTTTGTTCTCCTCTGGAGACTTTCCAATGCATCACAAACAATGTAAAACCAATTAAACATTTACATTTAGTTACAATATGTATTTCAAATCAACCCATTCATCCTTTTGGATCACTACGTGTTTGTCTTTTATGTAGCTATCTCTATCTTTTTCCTCTCTATATGCTCTGTTGTTCACTGCAGTTGCGTAACTCCTGTATATATTTGATTTCCTTTTTATATAACGTAAATGACTCTCAGCGATATAATAATAATAGATCAATTTAATACATAAAATTCCCTTTCGGGCCCACTCGCTAAACTCGCTCTATTCTCCGATGCGATGAATCACCTCTTGAATACTTCCGATTGCGATTAATCGCAATCGCAACTTCCAATTGTATGTTCCGATGCTCTGCTTTCACTTAGATGCGATGATTCACTATTCACATATGTATGTAAAATATATATATATATATATATATATATATATATATATATATATATATATATATATATATATATATATATATATATATATATATATATATATATATATATATAGATATATAGATATACTTGCCATTTTACCTTTTCTTTATCCTTAAGATTTGGTTAAAATTCTCGGAATAAACATGCATTAAACTTATCCTTTTACATGGGGCCCACACTACACATATACTCTTCCTCTCTTAACTTTCCAATTGCAATCATAACTTTCAGAAGTGCTCATGTGCCTTGATCATTTGATTTCTGCCGATGCGATTAGCAAAGGTCCCACCAGGTAATGTTTCGACATTTCAATGTTCTGTGTTATATTTTATTTTACCTGTCGAAGGGTTTTAACAAAGGAAAATATTAATTTTATGTGTTTGGATCTCCACTGATGCGATGAACAAAGGGTCCCACTAGCTATCAAGCGACTCACATATCCACCATCCATCCCTCATCAAATCCAACGGCTGACGTTCAATCTCTCAATCGCAATCGCAAATTTCAATTGTTCGTCTCTCTACGTATTTTGTTTTTCACCGATGCGATGGAGTTCTTCAAATCTGATGGATCATTTACTCGGCTTTATAACATTTTGGGTCTAGTCTTTATCGTAATCAAACACTGATTTTTTCCAATGCGATATGTGAAGGGTTCCACTATATAATGTGCCAATGCTTTATCAATCCCAACTTCAGTTAAAACCAAAGGCCAACTTGCATTAAGGTTCTGGGGTCCCACATATATTAAGCGTTAAGAGAAATACTATTGCACATCAATGTTGGTCACGGTTTCACAATTCACCTTTCAACTTTAATAAACCCATTCATGAGATCGAATAAATATTTGATTTGTGCCTGACTCCCAAAGGTCTTTTCGAATAAATCTGAATGTATTTTTGATTTAATATTCACTCCTTATTATTGAACCCAAACATATAAATCTTCGGTCTTTTCTTATAGAACTCTGAATGTATTTGGACTTTGGATCAAAATTCAACATCTCAACGTATCTCTTGTTCCGGTCCCACATTTCAATCATGCGGACATTTCATTAAATTAAAGATTCGACCGAGGTTCAAACATAAACCACTACCCTTTAACATTTTTCTCCACAGCTTATTCAACTCATATCAATAACAAATGTCAACTTTGTTTATCATACTATGCTCGAACCATATTAATGTTTTAACATTATCCCAACATCAAATCTTCACAGCAATACTTAAAATGTCAGCGCCAACATAAAATAGCATTTGGGCCCACACCCTCATTATCCATCGCAGAGATCTGACGGTCAACAGCTTTTCACGTTCCAACCTCCAATTAGACCCTCATCCAATGGTCCTCGCGCAATATCGCGCAATTTCGAATCTTGTGAGTTAATCCTCCAATTTTACGCAATATAAATGGTATTGGAAAACTACCTTAGGACACGCATCAAACAGAGACTTATATCGCGTTCAAAAAGGTGAAATTTTCTTACCACTCAAGGGCAGCGCAATACTGCTTGTTTCTTCCACCGAAACCGCCTTCACTATTCCTCATGGTTCCATTCTTGACTCAGGGTTCCAGTTCTTATCATTCCGCTTTAATGTTTATTTGTCCTCCATCCTTCATTTAAATACACAGTTTGTGCTTTAACCTTGCATTATAACCGAATTATATATTTATCAAATTCTTTCGACCATATATATATAACCTCATTGTTTTTTTGCTTTTCGGTTCCTCCCTTTCTGCATGGTTCCACATCTTCGGTTTTCATTTCACATTTGATTTATTAACGGCTTCATGCCTTTATTTAAGGTTCCTTCCTTTGATTTAACCTCGGATACATTTCTTTGTAACTTTTGTCTCTCAGCATCGCATATAAATTCCTGTGCATGACAATGCACTGGCAGTGCATGACTGTGCATGTCTGTGCATGGTTGTTTCACTGTTTCTCTGTATTCTCTATATTCTGCAACCTGTGCTGCCCTGCTTCTTCAAATGACCCTTTTTACAGTTGCTCGACCCTCTGCAGCTCTTCAGATCTCTCTATATCTTTGTTTCCTCTTTTGCTATCTCTCTTTGCCTTTCTTTGCTTCTATGCTACTCTCTTTGCCTTGTTGTTGTTTCAAGTGTTCCTCCTTTGCCATCTCCTTTGCCATAAATGACAACATTTCCAACAGTCTCCCCCTTTGGCATTGATGGCAACACATCCACCAATAATCCAATGCTTTCTCCAAGTCTTCCTCTGCCTATCTTCTTTTGCTTGCTTTTCCTCCCCCTTTGACATCAATGGAAAAGGGTTGCACATTACCTAGTGATGTTTTCAAATCTTGTCCATTATACTCTAATCTTGAGGACCTGTTTCATGCACTACTCAGTTGCTCTGACTCTTTTGTGACACTCTTTTTTGACTAATATCCCCTGGAATGATGTTTTCCTTTCAGTTCTCCCCCTGAAATGATGCTTACTTTTTATGTCAGAGAGTAGCATCTATAGACACTACCCCTAGTTTGTCTCTCATATATTCGAATGTTTCTCTAGCAAGAGGTTTAGTGAATATATCTGTTGTTTGTCCTTTTGTTGGCACATATTTCAATTTCAGTACTTTTTGTGCTACTTGTTCTCTGAGGAAATGGTACTTAATTGCGATGTGTTTAGTTTTTGAATGAAGTACAGGATTTTTTGATATACTTATTGCACTTTTATTGTCACATTTGATAGAAATAGGTTCATCAATGCTTACCTTCATGTCTTTGAGGGTTTGTTTCATCCACATGACTTGTGTGCAACATGCTGTTGTTGTTATGTATTCTACTTCTGCTGTAGATAGAGAGATAGATGTTTGTTTCTTGCTTAGCCATGCCACCAGACTTTTTCCCAAATAGAATGCACCTCCACTTGTGCTTTTCCTTTCATCCACACACCTGGCCCAATCTGCATCTGTATATGCTGTCAAAGTGAAGCTCTTGTCCTTTGGATACCATAGCCCATGCTGTGCAGTTCCTTGTATATATTTGAATATTCTTTTGACTGCTAGTAAGTGATTTTGTTTAGGTGTTGCTTGATATCTTGCCACAAGTCCTACTGCCAACATAATGTCTGGTCTAGAAGCTGTTAGGTATAGCAGACTTCCTATCATGGATCTGTAAAGTCTTTGATCAATATCTGAAGATCCATCATCAGCACATAGCTTGCATCCAGTGATCATGGGAGTTGACACAGGTTTGCAGTCTTCCATTTTGAACCTTTTCAACATTTCTCTTAAGTATTTTTCTTGTGATATGAATGTGCCTGTGTTCTTTTGCTGAATTTGAAGTCCTAAGTAGAAGGTGAGCTCTCCAATCATATACATCTCAAACTCTAATTTCATCTCTTCAGCAAATCCTTTTGCTAACTCATCTTTGCTGCTTCCAAACATGATGTCATCTACATACACTACTACAATCAGGAGTTCATTTTCATTGGCCTTTATGTACAAATTGTTGTCTACTCCTCCTCTCTTAAAGCCTTGCTTTTGCAAGTACTTGTCCAGTCTTGAATACCATGCACGAGGAGCTTGTTTCAGCCCATATAGGGCTTTCTTTAATCTGCACACGTAGTCTTCTTTATCTGTTAATGAGAATCCTTCAGGTTGTTCCATGTAGACTTCTTCTTCTAGATCTCCATTCAAGAAGGCAGATTTCACATCCATTTGATATACCTTGAAGTCATGGTAGGATGCAAAGGCCAAAAACATTCTGATAGCTTCCATTCTGGCTACAGGGGCAAATGTTTCATCATAATCAAGACCTTCAATTTGTGAATATCCCTTGCATACAAGCCTGGCTTTATTTCTGATTACCTGTCCTTGTTCATTCATCTTATTCTTGAATACCCATTTTTAGCCTATGACATTTTTCTCAGTGGGTCTTGGAAATAATTCCCAGGTGTTGTTCTTCTCAATTTGGTCCAGTTCTTCATTCATAGCATTAACCCAATATTTGTCCTTGTTGCCTTCTTCAAACTTCTTTGGCTCTATTTGTGATAACATAGCTAGGTATACCTCTTCTGTCTGTTCAGCTAGCTGTCTTATTGTCAGGACTCCTACACTCTTGTCCCCAATGATTTGATCTTTTGGATGGTTCTTTTCAGTGTATCTTGAGGGGCCTTTTGAGTTCAGTTCAGTATCTTCTGTTGTCTTGCTTATTTCATCATCATCTTGGTTCTCTTCTTCATGATCTTCTGGAGGATTGCTTCAATCTGTACTTCTTGTCTTGTTTGGTAGTTCTTCATCAAATCTTACATCAATGCTTTCCACAATTTTGCGAAGTGTTTTGTTGTAGCACCTGTAACCCTTACTCTTGGATGCATATCCTAAAAATATTCCTTCATCTGCTCTTGCATCAAACTTTCCCAGATTTTCATCATTATTTTTTATGAAACACTTGCTTCCAAAGACTCTAAAGTGCTTGATTGATGCTGGTTTACCATGCCATAGTTCATAAGGAGTCTTGTCACAGTTTGGTCTTAAATGAGCTTTGTTAAGAATGTGAACAGCTGTGTGTACTACTTCTGCCCAGAAAGTTTGGGGAATGTTACTTTCTTGCATCATTGCTCTGGCAATCTGTTGTACTGACATGTTTTGTCTCTCTGCCACTCCATTCTGTTGAGGTGTACCTGCAATAGTAAACTGTTGTTTTATCCCATGCTCATTGCATAGGTCTGCAAAATCATAGTCTGTGAATTCACCTCCTCTGTCTGATCTGATGCACTTTAGCTTGCATCTTGTTTGATTTTCTGCCAATGCCTTGAATATCTTGAATTTCTCAAGTGCTTCCGATTTATATTTGAGAAATGCAACCCATGTCATTCTTGAGAAATCATCTATTATTAGCATGAAGTAGGATTCTCCACTTGGTGTTTTAGTTCTTGAAGGTCCACACAGGTCCATGTGTACAAGCTGAAGTGGCCTACTTGTTGATAGCTCATCTTTGGTCTTAAAGGATGTGCGGGTCTGTTTGCCCAATTGGCAAGATTTACATATGGTATTTGAAGGCTTCTTTATTGCTGGCATATCTCTGACTGCTTTCTTCTTGCTCAGACTGATGATATGGTCGAAGTTAAGGTGTCCCAATCTTCTATGCCATAACCATGACTCCCCAAGTTCGCTAAGGTGGCATGCTTCATTCTCTTCTTTCACTATGTAGACATTACTTTCTATTCGAACACCTTTGATCAGGGTCTTTCCTGTGGTGCTTGATCTTACTTCACAGTCTTGTGCTCTAAAAATAACTTCATGGCCTTTATCACACATTTGACTGACACTCAGCAGATTTGCTTTCAGCCCATCCACAAATAGTACATCTTGGGCCTTTCCTCTGCCATTATCCAGACTAACTGAGCCTTTTCCTTTGATTTTCCCCGCTTTATCATTGCCAAAAATAACATTTCCAAATTTCTTATCATCAAAGGTTATAAACTTGCTTCTATCTCCAGTCATATGCTTTGAGCATCCACTGTCTAAATACCATTGGCTTTTCAAATCTTGAGCTATTAGAGCCAGGTCACATTTATTTACCTTCTTTTTCCACTGCAAGCATCCTTTTGTTTGGTACCTTTTCTGAGATGATGGACCACATTCTCTGAGAGGACATTTGGAAGACATATGTCCAATTTTATGGCATACACAGCATTTGATCATATTTTTAGCAAAATTATGAGTACGAGTAAACTCTCCATGAATCATAAACCTCCTTGAGGTTTTGAACCTCAGTCTTTGTCCATATGTTCTGCATTCTATGATTTTATGGCCAAATTCCTTACAGTAAAAACAATTTGCATACCTGATGAAGGGTTGCCTTCTCCATATGTTTGTTTGAGGTAATCTTTTCACTGTTTGCATCCTTTGATGATTTGAATTAATTCTCCTCGTATGATAGTATGCGGCAATATGTCCCAGTTTGTGGCAGGTATAACAGGTGGCATTTTTCATAGGGGGGGAAGAATCTCCTTTGATGGCTTCCAAATTTGACAAATTCAGGAGTATGTGAGCCTTTTTCAATTGACTGTTTATTTATTTCATTCTTTGTCATTTGAGGTTCCTTCTGGTTTCTATCTACTTCACTACAGGTTTCTTCTTCTGTAGGAACCTTCTGAGCTGCTTTATTATCCTTATCTGCTTTTACAAAAATGATATTTTTGTTTTCCTTTTCTTTGCCTTTGCTTGATTCTCCTTCATAACCTATCCCAGTTTTTATCAGAGGAGATCTTTGAGCATCTATAATTTCATTCAACTTATCAGAGCTTGTCATTTGAGAAGTATTTATTGACACTTTCCTTTGGGTGTTTTATAATTTCTTCCTCAAGCATACTACCTCTTCTTCCAATTTATCTTGTTCCTGAATTTTATCCTTAGTTTGCTTAAGTAGAATATCTTCTACCTTCTTGGCTTCTTCAAGCTCTACTTTCAACTGAATGAGGACTTCTGAATTTTTTTCTTCTCTTACATATTTGAGGAGAATGTCTTTCTGTTTTTTGCACTTCAGTTTGAGTCTATCAATTTCCTCCAGAGCACTTCTTAGCTCCCCCTCAAGATCAACTTCCCCTTCTTTCTCATCTTCTAGAAGGAATCCTTCAAGCTCTTCTATAGCCATCAATATAAATTCAAAGGTTCCTTCTTCACTTGAGGGTTCATCTGAGTCCTCAGATGCACTGCTATCTTGTTGAGCATAGAAATACTTTCTATTGAATCTCTTCCCTTTCTTTGATATGGTTTTCTCTGATTCTTGACTCTGATTCTTTGTTTTCTTATGAGGACACTTAGCAGCAGAGTGTCCAACTCTTCCACAGTTAAATCATTTAAAAGGAAGTTTACCTTTATATTTACCTGAGCCTCTACCCAATTTCCTGACAAATTTGGCCTCTTCTTCATCAGAGAAAGAGCATATCTCTTCCTTTTCTTATTTCTTCTTCTCTGTCTTAAAGGCTGCCTCCCTCACATTTTACTTCCTCTGTGGCAGTCTCATCTCATAGGCTGTAAAATTTCCAAGTAATTGGTTCATGGTCAAGGTTTCCTAATTAGTTTTTTATTCTATGGAAGAGACCTTGGGGTTAAAGCTATATGGAAGAGATCTTAGAATCTTTTGAACAATTACAGCTTCTTTTATGATTTCTCCTATAGCTTTCATGTTATTCACAATTTCTGCAACCCTTAAGAAGAAGTTGGCAATGTCTTCATCATCATTCATTTTTATATTTTCAAACTGGGCTCTATAGACTTGAAGTTTGGTTGTCTTCACTTTTTTGTCTCCCTCATGAATGTTTTCTAGTGTATCCCACATTTCTTTGGCAATCTTACTGTGCATTAATTTGATAAATTCTGCCTCACACAGTCCATTTAAGATTGCATTCATGGCCTTTGCATTAGCTACAAAATCTTGTTTTGCTTCTTTCTCTGAGTCAGTCGACTTTGGGGCATATCCGAATTCCACAGAAGCCCAAACTTCTATTCCTAGAGACATTATGTATGCTCTCATTCTGATTTTCCAGAAGGCATAATTTGCACTGGTGAAAAAAGGGGCTTTATTGGTTGAGCATCCTTCTTGACTAGCCATCCTGGGGACCTAGGATCTCCTTTCAGTTGTTAAACTGATACAAACGGAACTGACTCTGATACCAATTGTTGAACCCTTTAATTAAGCCAGAAATTGAATCAGTTTGACTTATGCATGAATTTTTAAAAAATTTCATTAAGCTTATGTACAACTTAAATCCGTGATCAGCTTTTATATGTGAACAATCTTAATATGTGAGCAGCAAGTATTAAGATAATGTGATAGCAGACTTATTATGAGAGCAGCAAGTATCAAATAGATTGAATAGAACATATCAACACATAAACATCACACACGGAGATAGCATATATAAGTGGAAACCCATAAAGGGAGAAAACCACATCTATTATTGTTGTGAAGCAAAGGCAAGCTCCAACTCCCTCTCACCACTGATTTTCAGTAGGCTCCAAACTACAGGAGGCTCCTACCTCAATTCTACAAGCTACAACTTGCAAGGAAGCTCCAACTCCCATCTGTTTTCTACAGGCACCGACCTATAGGAGGCTCCTACCTCAGTCAGCTACAACTGGCATCTATCAAGCCACAACTTGATATGGAAGCTCCAACTTCCTCACTCTTTCATAAAAACACCTGCTGATTTACCTAGATATCAGCTCTGTTCTATACCATCTTCACTGTTGTCCATCAGTCCTCATATCTGCCCTATATCATCTCTGCAACTTCTCAGATTCTCTATCAGCTCCTCTTTCTTCTCTGACTTACTGCTTCATTTCCGCATTAAAAAAAAACCTCCCTTTGCATATCAATGTGATATTATATATAGAGTTCCCCTCTTGACTATTTGTATTCTACAGAGAATTTGGAGTGAAAACCATGACTATTCAGCTTCTGCCTTCTCATTCCTTTGTCCAACTCATTAAAAAAATATAATAGTATGTACAAATTTCAATATTACAGTGGGATTTTTGTTCTCCTCCGGAGACTTGCCAATGCATCACAAACAATGTAATTCAATTAAACATTTACATTCAGTTACAATATGGATTTCAAATCAACCCATTCAGCGTTTTGGTATCACTGTGTGTTTGTCTTTTCTGTAGTTGTCTCTGTCTTTTTCCTCTCTGTATGCTCTGTTGTTCACTGCAGTTGAATAAATCCTGTATATATTTAACTACCTTTTTATATAGCGTAAATGACTCGCGGCGATATAATAATAATAGATCCTTTTAATACATAAAATTCCCTTTCGGGCCCACTCGCCGAACTCACTCTATTATCCAATGCAATGAAACACCTCTTGAATACTTCCGATTGTGATTAATCGCAATCGCAACTTCCAGTTGTATGTTCCAATGCTCTTCTTTCACTCTGATGTGATGATTCACTGTTCACAGATGTATGTATATATATATATACATTGTTTCATATATATACTTGTCGTTTTACCTTTTCTTTATCCTTAAGCTTTGGTTAAAATTCTCGGAATAAACATGCATTAAACTTATCCTTTTACATGGGGCCCACACTACACATATACTCTGCCGCTCTTAACTTTCCAATCGCAATCGCAACTTTCAGAAGTGCTCTTGTGCCTTGATCATTTGATTTCCGCCGATGCGATTAGCAAAGGCCCCACCAGGAAATGTTTCAGCATTTCAATGTTCTATGTTACAATTTCTTTTACCCGTCGAAGGGTTTTAACAAAGGAAAATCTTAATTTTATGTGTTTGGATCTCCGCCAATGCGATGAATGAAGGGTTCCACTGGCTATCAAGCGACTCACATATCCGCCATCCATCCCTTATCAAATCCAACGACTGACGTTCAATCGCTCAATCGCAATCGCAAATTTCAATTGTTCGTCTCTCTGCGTCTTTCGTTTTTCGCCGATGCGATGGAGTTCTGTGGATCCGATGGATCATTTACTCAACTTTATAACATTTCGGGTCCGGTCTTTATCGTAATCAAACATTGATTTTTGCCGATGCGATATGTGAAGGGTTCCACTATATAATGTGCCAATGTTTTATCAATCCCGACTTCGATTAAAACCAAAGGCCAACTTGCATTAAGGTTTTGGGGTCCCACATATATTAAACGTTAAGAGAAATACTATTGCACATCAATTTTGGTCACGGTTTCGCAATTCACCTTTCAACTTTAATAAACCCATTCATGAGATCGAATAAATATTCGATTTGTGCCTGACTCCCAAAGGTCTTTTCGAATAAATCTGAATGTATTTTCGATTTAATATTCACTCCTTATTATTGAACCCAAACATATAAATCTTCGGTCTTTTCTTATAGAAATGTGAATGTATTTGCACTTTGGATTAAAATTCAACATCTCAACGTATCTCTTGTTCACGTCCCACATTTCAATCATGCGGACATTTCATTAAATAAAAGATTTGACCGGGGTTCAAACATAAACCACTGCCCTTTAACATTGGTCTCCACAGCTTATTCAACTCATATCAATAACAAATGTCGACTTTGTTTATCACACTATGCTCGAACCATATTAATGTTTTAACATTAGCCCAACATCAAATCTTCATAACAATACTTAAAATGTCAGTGCCAACATAAAATAGCATTCAGGCCCACACCCTCATTATCCAACGCAGAGATCTGACGGTCAACAACTTCTCGCATTCCAACCTCCAATTAGACCCTCATCCAACGGTCCTCACGCAATATTGCGTAATTGTGAAGCTCGTGAGTTAATCCTCCAATTTTACGCCATATAAATGGTATTGGAAAACTATCTTAGGACACGCGTCAAATAGAAACTTATATCGTGTTCAAAAAGGTGAAATCTGCTTACCACTCAAGGGCAGCGCGATAGTGCTTGTTTCTTCCACTGAAACCGCCTTCACTATTCCTCATGGTTCCATTCTTGACTCAGGGTTCCGGTTCTTATAATTCTGCTTCAATGTTTATTTGTCCTCCATCCTTCGTTTAAATACACAGTTTATGCTTTAACCTTGCATTATAACTGGATTATATATTTATCAAATTATTTCGACCATATATATATAACTCCATTGTTCTTTTGCTTTTCGGTTCCACCCTTTCTACATGGTTCCACATCTTCGATTTTCATTTCACATTTGATTTATTAATGGCTTCACGCCTTTATTTAAGTTTCCTTCCTTTGATTTAACCTTGGATACATTTCTTTGTAACTTCCATCTCTCACCATCGCATATAAATTCCTATGCATGACAGTGCACTGGCAGTGCATGACTGTGCATGTCAGTGCATGGCTATTTCACTGTTTCTCTATATTCTCTGTATTCTGCTACTTGTGCTGCCCTGCTTCTTTAAATTACACTTTTTACAGCTCCTCGACCCTCTGCAGCTCTTCAAATCTCTCTATATCTTTGCTGCCTCTTTTGCTATCTCTCTTTGCCTTTCTCTGCTTCTATGTTGCTCTCTTTGCCTTGTTGTTGTTTCAGGTGTTCCTCCTTTTCCATCTCCTTTGCCATAAATGACAACATTTCCAACATCTACATCAAAGAAAGTGATGGTAATATTATTATCGTTGTTTTATATGTAGATGATTTAATCTTTACTGGCAATGAAGTTTCTGAAATTGCTGATTTTAAAGCAGTCATGAAGAGTGAATTTGAAATGACTGATTTGGGTTTATTGAGATACTTAAATTAAAATGAAAAGGGAATATTTATTTCCCAAGAAAAATATGTTGTATAAGTTTTTAAGAGGTTTAACATGCAGCACAACAAATCAGAAGTAAATCCAACTGCCATGGGGTTAAAGTTAAGCAAAGAGTATTGAAGCAAGAATGTCGATCCGAAATTGTAGAAGAGCATAGTTGGTAGCCTCATGTATTTGACTGTGACGAGGCCTGATATTATGTATGTTGTAAGTTTAATTTCCAGATTCATGGAGACTCCAAAGGAGACACATTTGCAAGCGGCCAAAATAATTCTGAGGTATGTGAATAGAACAAAGGAGTATGGTGTTCTATACTCCCCAACTGATAATTTTAAATTGCTTGGTTACACTGACAGTGATTGGGCCAGAAGTGTAGATGATAGGAATATCACATCTGGGTATGTGTTTCATTTGGGATCGGGAGCCATTTCATGGGCTTCCAAGAATAAACCAATAGTTTCTTTATCAACAACAAAAGTAGAATATGTGGCAGCAACAACAACAACATGCCAAGTAATATGGATGAGAAGGATGCTGAGAGATTTATGTCATGATAAAGACAAGGAAGCTAGAATTTATTGTGATAATAGCTCAGAAGTAGCATTATCAAGGAATTATATTTTCCATAAGAGAGAAAAACATATTGATGTAAAATATCATTTTATAAGAGAATTGGTTAACAGTTGTGAGATTGTTTTGTAGCATTGCAGGATAGAGGAACAACTTGCTGATATCCTCACAAAGCCATTAGCACAGAAGAGTTTTGAGTGTCTCAGAAAATGTCTGGGAATGACTGATGGTGACATTTGTGATTAAGCGGGAGTGTTGGAATTTTACTCCCAACCACTGCCACGAATAAGGAGTGGCACAACCCACAACTTCATAAATTTTTGATAGCAGGAAGGACAACAACAAATCCAAGGAGTCGGGGCCGTTTTCATGCTACCACAACAAACATAGTACAATCCATACTATGTGTTTATTTTTTCTTCACCTACCACATTTTGACTTACCTTTTATTTTTACCCGCAGCGCATTTCAAAACTTTTATGCTTTAACTTCAAGTCATTCACCATATAACTTATTTCCCCGCCGATGCGATATCGACGAGACCCACCTACCTTACTACATTACCAATCTATCGAGAAAAACCTTTTTTATTCCACCTATTCCTTTGTATTTGTGCATTTTTCACTTATCGCAACTTATCGATTCGCCGCCCGCACTTCGCAAGATTTAAGTCTCACCACAAGCCTTACTGCATGTTAAGTTATTTTACTACTGATGCGATATCCGTGGGACCCACCAAACCTTTACCGTATTCGCAAACCACTGCAATCCTTTGTATTTCACCTTCTGCACTTACCTTTTGTTTCAGTCGCCCACAGAGCACAAGTCGCAAGATTTAAGTTTTAACTTTTATGCCGCTTGCAAGTTATTCTATTTTGTTTGCAACATGATCACAAGAGGGGGCATGTGTTAAGCTCAGGAGGGCAACCCATTTTGCGCATCGCAAGTTTTATCACTTACATTTTCCGTAGCCACAAGCTATGTTATTTGATTTACGATGCGATATTGCTATCACATATCGAATTCGCAAAGATTTAAGTTTATCGCCAAACCGCTGCAGGCTAAGTTATTTTGAGCGTGATGCGATATGTGCCACATCACTGTCACACGTCGCAATTCACAAATTTTAAAGGATAGTGCAAGAGTTAAAAGTTAAAATCGTTGATCTGCACAGACGCGATGTGGACCAGAACCGCATTGCATGAAATTTGAGATCTGCCCTTTTGTGTGTTTGAATGCGTTTTCGTGTGTTTTCTTGTCTAATTCATAAATACGGCCTCCATGCCGATTTAATGAAAGAATGGGTCTTTTGATGGCCAAGGACGAATGTTGTTGAACGTCCATTCAAAGCATTGAAGAAACATTGATTAGTTTAGGTTTTTCAGGCTTTGGCCATTTAGATATAAGCTATGTAATTTTTCATTAGATATAGTGTGATGGAATGAAAAAGAAGTTTTCAATCCCTCTCCTATGTATTTTTACATGTATATTAACTGTTAATTTCCACAATTTGTTTGCATTCGCTGTGTTGTGTGGGAGCATCCCTTTGTTATTGATTCGTTCAATATTTTCAACACGACCAATACCCACATCATCCTATGAAAATTTATGAATCCATATCCTTTCCTCTTGTTGCCTCCAACTTCCTCCTTGGCTTCCTTCCTTAGCCTCTTCCATGTTATTTTTCCTTTTAAATCCCCCAAATGAAAGAGAGGTAACTCATTCTTTTAACTGTCTGGTAAAAACAATGTTTTTTTAAGGTTTCCCAAATGAATTCCAAGATCCCCTTTATTACTTATTTGTTAAATAATACTAATAATATAATCATAAACCTAAACCATCCATAGAGCATTAACTTCAAACATTAAAGTAAAAGGTATCTCACAAATCACAATGTCTTGAGGGGTGTCACAAATCAAATATAGATATGCATGTGGAGGGAAAAGGTTTTGGCTGTAAGGTAAGAGCACTTTATTATTGACGACTAGAGCACTCATTATTGATGACTAGAAATGTATTTTTTCCACTTCATATATCAATTTGAGAAACACTTGTTTTAAATTTTTATTATTATTAACCACAAAAATAATTAATATATCAATTAAACAATATTATTTGATTTCACACTTATGGGATTCATATTGTTTTCCAAAATGTCTTTAGGGTTAATCACATCATTAGTTGTTGGCCAAAATTTTCAACCATCTAATGTGGTTCATCCTCGGGACACAGATTCTTAATTGTGGAAATTTGCTTTCCTTTACCATGGAATTTCTTAACTTGTAAATAGGTTTTGTTTCAATAAATATCATTGCTTATCAATACTACATACCCAATATAACACATGTTGGTATGATATTTTTTTTAATTAATTAATTTAATATAAATTAATTAAAAATATTTAATTACTTTAAAAGCAAATCTTTAACCCTTCATATGTATGTACTACCATGAATATTTTAAAGTTTTCCATACAAATTAAATCTTCATCATCTATTTCATAATTACTAATAACTAAATTAAAATCCTAAAAATTATATACTTCAATAAACAAACCTATCTCTATAATTATATTAAAATAAAATAAAATTACATATATTGAAATAAGATAAAAAGTAAAACAAAATAAAATAAAATTACATTTGCATTTTTAAGTACGAAAACGATATCAAGCTCTCATACGATCGAATTAAAGTAGGGTGCGGAAAGAAAACAATATTTGAGACTATTTCTGCAATTAATGATTCCAAAATTATGAACTTTTAACGTTTTTTTATTGAATATTTTAAGCATTGTGGTAATTTAAATTATTTATTAATAAAATATTTCAAATTAATTTAAAATATAAATTAATATTAAATTGTATTTAATTATACTAAATTAAAAATATAAAAAAATAAATTAAATCAGTGAATGTAGAGTTTTATATTGTGGATAGTCTTTTGTCGTTAACATGGGTCAGTGAATTAAACAATTAAAATTAAACCCAAACTCTCTATTCTCTTTAGGGTCAAAAATATTTTTCCGATGAGAATGGAAAAGTATGTGTGAGAATGTCATTTTCACCAACTTACATAGTTTAGTTCTATAAAACTATCTTTAATAAATTAAATTAAATTAAAAATAATACATCAATGATTTTAGATTTTTTTTATTTAATTAAACTAAAAATAATACATCAATGATTTTAGCTTTTTGTTATGTATATTTAGATTATTTTCAGCATAATTACTATTTCGATTGTTATGCATATTTGCATATTTTGATTATATTATTTAAGTATCGAAGGATTTTCATAGTGCATTTGGATTGCTATGCATATTTGCATATTTAAATTATATTATTTAAGTATTGAGGGGTTTTCATAGTATATTATATTAGATATCATTTTTCGTTATTCAAGTGCGTTAAATAAGTCATTCATTTATGACGATTTCCGTGAGAGGTAGTCATAACTGACTAATTTCTCATGATTTTTGAATAGTACGCTCATTGCATCGAGTGATGCTCACACGGGTGAAGAAGTGGCATTGAAACTAGTGAAATAAATCACATAGTTTCAATCATCACTTCTTAGGCTTGCACCCATGTTTTTTACTCGTGAAAATTATGATTAATATGAAATTTAATAATAATAATTTTAACTAATCCTTAGGGGTGGCTCAATTGGTGATGACCTTGAAAATGAAGTATTATGTACCACTAAATTCTAAGTTCACATCCCCCAATTTTACTTTTATGATTAATATGAAATTTAATAATAATAATCTTAACTAATCCTTACGGGTGGCTCAATTGGTGATGACCTTGAAAATGAAGTATTATGTACCACTAAATTCTGGGTTCACATCCCCTAATTTTACTTGTCGGCCTGTGAACAGGTAAGAATTATAAGTGGTAGAAATTAAAATGAATACACAAATCAACTAGTTTATGAAAATCACATCCAAATAAAAAATAATTTACACTTCCTATGTATTATAGTTTATGAAAATCACATTGAAATAAAATAAAATAAAAAATTAAATTATAACTTATATAACTACAATACTCCATGCTCTAAGTATATTATATTTTAATATTATGATTAAAATGAAAAAAATTATTATAAATTATTTGTCATAATTGGGTTTTCAACATAAAACCTTATAGAGATTCAATTCCACAAAAATTAACGAATCTATTAAACGCTACACAAATCAACCATCAATCATCTGGTTTACACTTCATATGTATTATAGCTAATGAAAATCACATTTTCAATTAGAATTAAGAATTAAATTATAAATTTATTTATATAACTAGCAATTAGAATGAATCCACAAATAAACTAGTTTACACTTCCTATATATTATAGTTTATGAAAATCACATTCAAATAAAATAAAAATTTAAACTTAAATTATAACTTTATCTATATAAATACAATACTTGGTCGTCTATGTATATTATATTTAATATCAAGATTAAAATGAAAATATTTATTATAAATGGGCCATTTCATAATTGGGTTTCAACATGACACCTTATAGATATCACATCCTGGAAATAAAAAATAATTTACACTTCCTATGTATTATAGTTTATGAAAATCACATTCAAATAAAATAAAATAAAAAATTAAATTATAACTTATATAACTACAATACTTGGTGGTCTAAGTATCTTATATTTTAATATTATGATTAAAATGAAAAAAATTATTATAAATTATCCATGTCATAATTGGGTTTTCAACATAAAACTTTATAGAGATTCAATTTCACAAAAATTAACGAATCTATTAAACGCTACACAAATCAACCATCAACTAGTTTACACTTCATATGTATTATAGCTAATGAAAATCGCATTTTCAATTAGAATTAAGAATTAAATTATAACTTTATCTATATAACTAGCAATTAGAATGAATCCACAAATAAACTAGTCTACACTTCCTATATATTATAGTTTATGAAAATCACATTCAAATAAAATAAAAATTTAAACTTAAATTATAACTTTATCTATATAAATACAATACTTGGTGATCTAGGTATATTATATTTAATATCAAGATTAAAATGAACAAATTTATTATAAATGGGCCATGTCATAATTGGGTTTCAACATGACACCTTATAGATATTAAATTCAACACAAATTAACTGATCTACTAAATGCTACACAAATCAAACATTTCACATTTCATATGTATTATGTATTATAGTTGATGAAAATCACATTTTCAAATAGAATTAAGAATTGATAATTAAATTATAACTTTATTTATATAACTAGCCATTAGAATGAATTCCCAAATCAACTAGTTTACACTTTCTATGTATTATAGTTTATGAAAATCATATTTAAATAAAATAAAAATTACACTTTCTATGTATTATAGTTTATGAAAATCATATTTAAATAAAATAAAAATTCAGAATTAAATTACACAAATTAACCAGTCTACTAAATTACACAAATCAGGTCTAAGTATATTATATTTTAATATCAAAATAAAATGAACAAATTTATTATAAATTGTCCATGTCATAATTGGGTTTCAACATAAAACTCTATAGAGATTGAATTCCACACAAATTAACCAGTCTACTAAATTACACAAATTAACCAGTTTACATTTCATATATTGTAGCTAATAAAAATCACATTCAATAGTAGTTAGCCACATTCAAATAAAGTAAACTAGCAATTGCACCACATGTTGCAAAGGAAACACCGTAAGGCTCATTTTTAGGAGTTCAAAAACCATGAAATATTTTTCTTCTATCAAAGAGTTATGAGTGTTAGGAAAGAAGCCAAGCAAATTCATCAAACAAAACCAACATGTCCATTTCTCAAATATAATTTCCATTTAGATCATAACAAATTAATAGTTAGCTTAGCATTGACCACTCATAAAATTGTTTACTTTTCATTATCTTAGGAGAATGTTGAATTATTTAGTTTTCATTATCTTAGGAGTATGTTGAATTGACTCTTAATTTTCAATTAGGGCATTGTTCTATGGATGCTGTAGGGAAGAGTGAATGTTGACTTTCAATGAAATCACACTATAAAATTATTCAATCGTCTATTTTTAGGAGTTAAAAAACCATGCAATCGTCTATTTTTAGGAGTTAAAAAACCATGAAATATTTTTCTTCTATCAAAGAGTTACGAGTGTTAGGAAAGAAGCCAAGCAAATTCATCAAACAAAACCAACATGTCCATTTCCCAATTATAATTTCCATTTAGATCATAACAAATTAGTAGTTAGCCACATTCAAATAAAATAAACTAGCAATTGCACCACATGTTGCAAAGGAAACACCGTAAGGCTCATTTTTAGGAGTTCAAAAACCATGAAATATTTTTCTTTTTCTATCAAAGAGTTACGAGTGTTAAGGAAAGAAGCCAAGCAAATTCATCAAACAAAACCATCATGTCCATTTCCCAAATATAATTTCCATTTAGATCATAACAAATTAGTAGTTAGCTTAGCACTGACCACACATAAAATTATTTACTTTTCATTATCTTAGAAGAATGTTGGATTATTTAGTTTTCATTATCTTAGGAGTATGTTGAATTGACTCTTAATTTTCAATTAGGGCATTGTTCTATGGATGCTGTAGGGAAGAGTGAATGTTGACTTTCAATGAAATCACAGTATAAAATTATTCAATCGTCTATTTTTAGGAGTTAAAAAACCATGAAATATAGGAAAGAAGCCAAGCAAATTCATCAAACAAAACCAACATGTCCATTTCCCAATTATAATTTCCATTTAGATCATAACAAATTAGTAGTTAGCCACATTCAAATAAAGTAAACTAGCAATTGCACCACATGTTGCAAAGGAAACACCGTAAGGCTCATTTTCAGGAGTTCAAAAACCATGAAATATTTTTCTTCTATCAAAGAGTTATGAGTGTTAGGAAAGAAGCCAAGCAAATTCATCAAACAAAACCATCATGATATTTTTCTTCTATCAAAGAGTTATGAGTGTTAGGAAAGAAGCCAATCAAATTCATCAAACAAAACCATCATGTCCATTTCCCAAATATAATATCCATTTAGATCATAACAAATTAGTAGTTAGCTTAGCACTGACCACTCATAAAATTATTTACTTTTCATTATTTTAGGAGAATGTTGAATTATTTAGTTTTCATTATCTTAGGAGTATGTTGAATTGACTCTTAATTTTCAATTAGGGCATTGTTCTATGGATGCTATAGGGAAGAGTGAAGGTTGACTTTCAATGAAATCACAATATAAAATTATTCAATCAATTGTCTAACATTTCATTCGATGATTGCAAACTTGTACACAATAACACTAAAGAAAGTTGTTTTCAAATAATGAGACCGTAATAATGACTTGTACACAATAACACTTAAGAAAGTTACACAATAACACTTAAGAAAGTTGTTTTCAAATAATGAAACCGTAATAATGAGACATTACGACATAAATATATATAATTGTGAAAATCACAAGTAAAATAATTTAAAACAAATCTACTTTAATTTTTATTGAAAAGTGTGATTAACTTCTACATGATTTCATGTGAAATTCGTAAACTACGAGGAGATAGCAGAATCACTTCAAGTTTTGAACATATCTGACGGTGAACTAACAATTCTGTCATCCAGACTCCTGGCATTGAACCCATGAGTGCTGTGAGAGTTTTTGAATTTTTTGTTTTCCCGTTTTTAATACCCCGTCCGCGACACACTGATTATGGGAAAAGCCATCAGTACCATCTGAATTTGTGAATAAATGTGTTTGACAAAATGCTGCAACGAGTTGTAGTATCCTGGACGAGTATGATTGCAAGCTGTGAGCAGAATGGGCATGTTAATGAGGCTTTGGAACTGTTTTACCGAATGCAATCGCTGGGTGTAAAGCCAAACATGAAGACCTTTACAAGTGCATTCTCTGCATGTGCCAATCTGGGAGCTCTGGAAGACGGCATGTATATCCATGAGCAAATAAGTACGAATGTATTTCAGTCGGATACCTTGCTAGAGAATTCCCTGATGGACATGTATGCAAAATGTGGTAACATAGAGAAGGCACGTGAATTGTTTGAGAAAATTCCTCAGCGAACTGTAATATCATGGACAGCTATGATTGCAGGTTATATGCTGAATGGGCATGCCAATGAGGCTCTGAAGCTTTTCAGGGATATGCCGGAGAGAAACACTGAATCGTTGACAACATTGATTGCAGGATACGCTCAGAATGGACATAATGTAGAACCCCTGGAGCTTTATAGACGAATACAGAATGCCTCCGTGAAGCCGGACTCGAAGACATTTGTCACTGTTCTTTCTGCCTGCGGCAAACTGGCAGCTTTGGAACAAGGCTCTTCGAACAGATGCAGCATTCTGGTATGAATCCAAACCATGTCACTTTGCTTTGTATTCTTATCAGCATGTTGCCATGGTGGCTTACTGATGAGGGCAGACAATTATTTGATTCCATGATTCGATGCTATAAACTCACACCAGCAATGGAGCACTATAGTTTCATGGTGGACTTTCTTGGCCGCTCTGGGCACCTCGATGAAGCAAGAGACTTAATCAAGAAGATGCCAATGAAACCTGATGCTAATGTATGGGGTTCTCTGCTTTCTGCATGTAGAGTTCATGACAACGTAGATCTACGAGAAAGCGTGGCAGATTGCCTTTTTGAATTGAACCCTCAAAATGACTGCCCTTATTTACTGCTTTCAAACATTTATGCTTCGTCTGGCAAGTGGAATGGCGTTCAGAAGGTCCGAAAAATGATGAAGGACAGAAGGGTAAACAAGACTCCTGGATGTAGTTGGGTTGAGGTCAATAAACATGTGCATGCTTTTATTGTTGGAGACAGATCGCACCCTTGAACAGCGTAAATTTATGAGATGTTGAAAGGATTATCTATGCAGATGAAGGTAGCAGGATATGTGCCGGGGACAAGTTTTGTCCTGAATGATGTAGAGGAAGAGCAGAAAGAACAACTTCTTAGCCACCATAGTGAGAAGCTGGCAATTGCATTTGGGCTTATCAACACAGACCCTGGTACTGTTATTCGAGTTATTAAAAACCTTCACATTTGTGGCGATTTCCATTCGGCTGCAAAGTTCATTTCCAAGATTGTTTCTAGATAAATAATTGTAAGGGAAACCAACCGTTGCCATCATTTAAAGGACGGGCAATGTTCTTGTGGAGACTATTGGTGATACTAACTTGGAAAAAATATACAGATATGATTAAAACAATATTATGTGGACAGTTTTGTAATGGTTCCATGATAGGGACTATTTTTTTTAGCAGTGTCTGTTGAGAAGAATCGGAGAATTTGGTTAGTACAAAAGATGTTTGAAGAATGAATAATGAAAAAGAAACTTGAAGCATGTCAAGTCTGGCAAGAATAGCCTATAATAAATCAAGGAAATCCCTACGAAGGAATGGATTTCAGTATTCATACAAGTTTCTGAAGATGCAGTATCATGCTACTTAAGATGGCAGGGTCCTGAATTTCTTCCTGCTCGGAGATTTGAGCAGGTTAGTAGCAAATTGGTTTACACATTGAGGACAAAGCAGCCACCTAATGGCTGGATAAATAATGACACATTTTCTAGGTGATTGCATAAACGAATTTTCCCATCTCATTCAATCAAACAAACTAACAACAACTACAAACGATTTCAACGATACCATGAATTCACACACTGAGTACATACCTTGAAGTACACCTATGTTTGAGGTTGTATCACAGATTCAATTGCATTTGTCAATTTTTTTAAGAGAATTTTGGACAATTTACGCAAGCACTCATACAGATCAAGAGGCTTACCTAGAGACTTTATCTGTGCATAAATTGTAACAGAGACTTTATCTATGCATAAAGATATCAAGAATCAGAAACAAAAATATCCAGAGACATGGAAAACAGAAATATCCAGAGTTATAGAGGTAAAAATGGAGAGTTGGTAATTAAGAGTGAAATGAAAATATTCATAAATTCCACAGGTACAACAAAAAAAACCTTACTGGTTCTGATGCATGTGGCAGTATTCTTTTCAGCTGCAACACTGCAAAGAAAATAGAAAAAGACCTCTTAAAAACAAACAGAAAGAAACAAATGGGACATAAAAATGCCATATCTTACCTGATCCCAAGGAGACTCCGCAGGGTTGGGATAAAGTCAGGCTTGTTGCTGTGCCTTTGTTGTTGTACAGTGTAGCAGTAGCATTTTCTCTGCTTCCAACCTGCCGCCCCTCGACAACACTTTCACAATAGCGTAAACACTTTGACAATAGCATCTAGAGCCCTCGCCGTCTATAAAACAAAGCCATTCAGTTACATCTCAAATAAAGAATCGGTTGAGATATAGAATCTATGCAGTTTTAGTTTTTTAAATTGGAGGGTGTAAAATTATTTAATTGTATAACATTCCATCGGTTGTAAATTTGTACAGAATAGCATTTAGGAAAGTTGTTTTCAAATAAGAGGCATTACAATATAAAAATTCAGAATTAAATTATGAGTTTATCTATATAACTACAATGTCAGCACTTCTAAATAAATTAAATAGATAAGTTTTATTACCATATCATGACCCAATACCATAAAATATCAATACTACATCTCCAAAAAACCATAATGAAGCTGTAAAGAGTCTTCTTTGAAAATGACTTTCCTAGCTGCCACTTTACATCCATCTATCGTCACTCTACATCCATCTACACCATCAGGAAGTTAAAAAATTGAATAATATTGTGCGGTCAGATTATTACAGTTTTTTCAGATTAATACAGTTTTAACTATTTCAAATTGATACAGTTACAGGACATGCTCAGATTCCCAAGATGCGAAGAAATAATGAAGGGGTTGATTAGCATAGTGGGAGCACCAATGAACCCTGTTTTTGGAATAAGAGTAAAGAATGGGAAGAAGGCTGCTCTTGGAGGACTGACGACTTCGACATAGGAAACCTGAATTGTTACAAATCAGAGAACTATGAGTCTATCTGCAGGTAGAAGCGTGGCTTTTGTGGATGCAGTGCCAAGAAGATGACGAGGAGAAATCAAGAGCAATGCCAACTGAACCTTCCTTGAAGCGAAAATCCCCGAAGGACAACGCCAACTCTTGAAGGGAAACTCTTCCCACCAGTGGCCATGCCTGCCGCAATCATCGAGACTCATACATCCCTTCGTGGACATGGCTGGATATTATCTCTTCGTTGTTTCCGTTACAAAATTCTGACCATAAATCACCAGAAAAAGACCAAAATTAACACTATAATGCTTCGATCTCTACCGCTTCTGACGCTTGTCGTCAATCCAGAAATACGAAAATTGATTTTGAGGAAACCACGAAAGAGAGAATCTTAAAGGACGGGTTGAACACATGGTACGAGAAGATTCGGTGCTCTTACAAAGAAAATTCTATCCAAGTCTACTAAACTGCGAGGAATGTGCATTCCTTCCATAAAAATATACAACAAAATTTATTACTCTGCCTTGTATTGTTTGGTGTCAAGACCGGGTGTACAAAAGGAGAAAACTGTACAGCAACATAGAGGAAAGGTACGTATTTCGTTGTTACAAGCACAAAAAACCGCCTGTTTGTCCCTTTCATTTTGATTTTGAATGGGATTCAGGAATACGAAAGGAAATTATGGATTACTTTTATCTGCAAATAATGTAGAATTTTTGGTTGTTTAACCCTTCAAATTTTAGTTTATATGCATTCATACTTGCAAATTTTGAAAGGGAATTCGGAAACGAATTAAGGAATAAAATGGGATTTTGGAATACAAAATATCAGCGAGTGATAGAGAAATATGATGTTTATTCTTTTGGAGTAGTGTTACGGAAGGTCTTGTGTGCAAGGCAAACTCTTAATCGTGTTATTCCCAGAGAACAAGTCAATATAGCAGAGTTGGCAAGGCATTGGGAGAAAAGGGCAAGTTTGAAAAAATCATTAACCCTCAACTTGTTGGGACCATCAGCCCTAGCTCTTTGAAAATGTTTAACGAGACTGCAGAAAAGTGCTTGGAAGAGCAGGGCATCGATAGAGGTTGGGGAGACTTTCGAACAGCACTTGCAAGAGTAGGACATCAACAAGCCAGCCATGGGAGATCTTCTTTGGAACCTATAATCTATTCGAACCTGAAGGCGAATCTAAAGACGAACCTAAAGCTAGATTTTATAATTTAAAAAAAAAAAAGGGGTTTGATGTTAGGGTTTGGGCAATTTTTGTCAGTTGTTTTAAGGTTTATGAGAAAAACCATGGGCAGCACATGGTTTTCTCTTGTTATGCTTCCTGCTAATTAATTTCCCGCAGTGGCCACTGGTTTGTCTTTATTTACCATGGTTGTCGATAGATTTTCACAAGCCAACTTTAGCCTGAGTGTACTCATTCTATTGTGCTGAGTGTTGTATTCTCTGCAATTTCCTTAATTCAATTTCTAGATGTTGTTTGTTGCCGCCTCCGGGAGTGTGAAGTGAATAGTGGTTTTGATTTGTGAGTCATACGTGCTCATTGCTATTCATATTAATTTATTGATTGATATTGATATATATATATATAGAGAGAGAGAGAGAAAGAGAGTCGAACCTCATGCCGAACCTCATGCGAACCTTAACGAAAAATTTGAATTTGAATCGAACTTAATTGTTTCCGAACTTGTCAAACTCGAATTTGAGAATTTGAATCCAAACCGTGTGACATAGCCTATAATATGCATTTAAACTCTAGGAGACGGTCATGAAAAATGATCCAGATGAGAATAAGACAAATCATATCAAAGATGTTCCTTTGCACTGCACAAAGCCTGAGCCTTTTGATTGTTTAGTGTGACTTCAAGTCTTGTACGGAAGTTCTAAATATATAGGTTTCATTAAATGAGCATGGGGACTTTTGGAGTTCTCAACATCCCACAGAACCAGTCAAATGTCTGAACTGCTCCAGTAGGAACATCAGATTACAATTTTGAGGTAACATTGTGTTCACCAAAAATTGTCACTTCCCTAGAAAATACAAAAATATGTCCCCTTCCATCACTCACACACGCCTTGAATTTAATATTTGTAGAACCCATTAACCAAATTTAGATGCCTCTCTATAGATATCAAAGCAATATAGATGCACCCACAAAAAAATTTTGGTACTACCTTTGAGTCAAGTACCAGATTGTCAATTTAGGTTTGATAGTTGACTTTGGTGTATGTAACTTGATTTTGACCCTCGGAATGAAGCAATATTAATGGAGTTGGAGATGGTAACACTCCTTATCATTAACATGTAACAAAATTTTCACTGTTTCATTTTCAGGATTTCCAAGAAAAGGGTGACACAAAATATTCGAGCCTGAGATTATTTTCCCAATCAAACTTGTCCTACAAGCATTGTTCTTAAAGCCACGTGTATATTATATCTTTCACGATATAGCACCAAGCGTAGATTTGGCTAGGCCATCATCATGTACAGGCTTCACATATCATCTCCACTTTTCCTTTTGTGCATTTTTTTGGGCATGGGATGTTTTAGTTTGTTTCAGCAACCTCAAACAACAACACTCAGACCCAAATGAAGGTAGAACATAGTATATTTCCAAAAGAAAAGACAAAAGGCTACAATGATTCTGATGTCATCTTTTTTTTTCAATATTTCATTTGTTGATCAATTCATTTCATTTTCCAGATGAAAGTTCTTGCCAAAGAGAATACCGAATAAAAAAAGGAAAAAAGACAAATTGGTCTTCTCTAGTCAATTTAGAAAAAAAAAGAAAAAAAGAAAAATTGTCATCATTTAATGTTTTCACGTTTAAATGCAACTTCTAGCTCAGTTGGAATACAAATCATATCGAAGATGCTCCTTTGCACTGCACAAATCCTAAGCCTTTTTATCCAAGTTTAGTGTGACTTCAAGTTGTGTACAAAAGTTTTCAATTTATAGGTTTCATTAAATGAGCAGGGGAAATTTGGAGTTCTCAAAATCCCACAGAGCTTGTCAAATGTCTGAACTGCTCGAGTAGGAACATCAGATTACAATTTTGAGGTAACATTGTGTTCACCAAAAGTTGTCACTTCCCTAGAAATACAAAAAAATGTTCCCTTCCATCACTCACACATGCCTTAAATTTAATATTTGTAGATCCCATCAACCCAGTTTAGATGCCTCTTTATAGATATCAGAACAATATGGATGCACCACCAATGTTTTTTTTGGTACTAATTTTGCATCAAGTACCAGATTGTCAATTTAGGTTTGATTGTTCACTTCGGTTTATATAACTTGATTGGGACACTCGGACTGAAGCAATATTCATGGAGTTGGAGCTGACAACACTCCTTCTCATTAACCTGTAACAAATTTTTGACGGTTTCATTTTCAACATTTCCATGAAAAGGGTGGCACAAAATATTTGAGCCTGAGAATATTTTCCCAATTAAACATGTCCTACAAGCATTGTTGTTCAAGCCACATGTACATTGTATATTTCATGATATAGCACCAAGCCTAGATTTTTCTAGGCCATAATCATGTACATGCTTCACAGATCATCTCCACTTTTCCTTCTATGCATTTTTTTGGGCATGTAATGTTTTAGTTTCTTTCAGCAGCCTCAAACAACAACACTCACTGACCCAGATGAAGGTAGAACAGAGTATATTTCCAAAAGAAAATACAACAGGCTACAATTATTGTCATGTCATCTATTTTTTTCAATATTTCATTTGTTGATCAATTCATTTCATTTTCTCGGTGACATTTCTTGCCAAAGAGAATAACAAATAAAAAAAGGAAAAAAGACAAATTGGTCTTCTCTAGTCAATTCTTTAACAGTACACCAACCTTTAGCTTAAAGAGAATACGAAATTAAAAAAGGAAAAAAAAAAATTGTTCTCATTTCATGTTTTCATGTTTAAATCCAACTTCTAGCTCAACTGGAATACAAATCATACAAATCATATCGAAGATGTTCCTTTGCACTACAAAAAAGCTGAGCCTTTTGATCCAAGTTTAGTGTGACTTCAAGTCTTGTAAGAATGTTCTCAATTTGTAGGTTTCATTAAATGAGCCTGGGGAATTTTGGAGTTCTCAACATCTCACAGAGCCTGTCAAACATCTGAACTGGTCAAGTGGGAACATCAGATTACAATTTTGAGGTAACATTGTGTTCACTAGAAGTTGTCATTTCCCTAAAAAAATACAAAAATATGTCCCCTTCCATCACTCACACAGGCCCTAAATTTAATATTTGTAGATCCCATAAACCCAGTTTATATGTGTCTCTATAGATATCAGAAAAATATAGATGCACCCACAAATTTTTTTGGTACTACCTTTGCATCAAGTACCAGATTGTCAATTTAGGTTTGATTGTTGAATTCGGCTTATGTAACTTGATTGGGACCCTCGGAATGAAGCAATGTTCATGGAATTGGAGCTGAAAACACTCCTTCTCATTAACATGTAACAAATTTTTGACTGTCTCATTTTTAGCATTTCCAAGAAAAGGGTGACACAAAATATTCGAGCCTCAGATTATTTTCCCAATCGAACTTTTCCTACAAGAATTGTTGTTCAAGCCACCTATATACTGTATCTTTCATGATATAGCACCAAGCCTAGATTTGGCTAGGCCATCATCATGTAGAGGCTTCATATATCATCTCCACTTTTCCTTCTATGCATTTTTGGGCATGGAATGTTTTAGTTTGTTTCAGCAACCTCAAACAACAACACTCACAGACCCAAATGAAGGTAGAACAGAGTATATTTCCAAAAGAAAAGACAACGGGCTACAATTATTTTCATGTCATGTTTTTTTCAATATTTCATTTGTTGATCAATTCATTTCATTTTTCGATGACATTTCTTGCCAAAGAGAATACCAAATAAAAAAAAGGAAAAATGACAAATTGGTCTTCTCTAGTGAGTTCTTTAAAAAAACCACATTACGTCAGCTTTAGCTTAAAGAGAATACCAAATAAAAAAGGAAAAAGTGTTGTCATTTCATGTTTTCATGTTTAAATCGAACTTCTAGCTCAACTGGAATACAAATCATATCGAAGATGTTCCTTTGCACTGCAGAAAGCATTAGCCTTTTGATCCAAGTTTAGTGTGACTTCAAGTCTTGTGCGGAAGTGCGCAATTTATAGGTTTCATGAAATGATCATGGGGAATTTTTGAGCTCTCAACATCCCACTGAGCGTGTCAAACGTTGGAACTGCTCAAGTAGGAACATCAGATTACAATTTTAAGGTAACATTTTGTTCACAAGAAGTTGTCACTTCCCTAGAAAATACAAAAAATATGTCCCCTTCCATCACTCACACATGCCCTAAATATAGTATTTGTAGATCCCATCAACCCAGTTCAGATGCTTCTCTACAGATATCAGAACAATATAGATGCACCCACAAATTGTTTTTGGTACTACCTTTGCATCTGCCATCAAGTACCAGATTGTCAATTTAGGTTTTATTGTTGACTTTGGCTTATGTAACTTGATTGGGACCCTTGGAACAACACAATATTCATGGATTTGGAGTTGACAGTACTCTTTATTAACCCATAACAACTTTTTGACTGTTTCATTTTCAGCATTTCCAACAAAAGGGCGTCACAAAATATTCTAGCCTGATATTATTTTCCCAATAAAACTTATCCCACAAGCATTGTTGTTCATGCCCCCTATATATTGTATCTTTCATGATATAGAACCAAGCTTAGATTTGGCTAGGCCATCATGATGTACAGGCTTCACATATCATCTCCACTTTTCTTTTAGTGCATTTTTTTGGGCATGGAATGTTTTAGTTTGCTTCAGAAACCTCACACAACAATACTCACAGACCCAAATGGAGGTAGAACACAGTATATTTCCAAAATAAAAGACAATAGACTACAATTATTCTCATGTCATCTGGTTTTTTCAATATTTCATTTGTTGATCAATTCATTTCATTTTCTTGGTGACATTTCTTGCCAAAGAGTTTACCAAATAAAAAAGGGAAAAAATCAAATTGGTCCTCTCTAGTCAATTCTTTAAAAAAACCACAGTACATCAACCTTTAGCTCAAAGAGAATACCAAATAAAAAAGGGAAAAAAGAAAAATGGTTGTCATTTCATCTTTTCATGTTTAAATCCAACTTCTAGATCAACTGGAATACCAAATGGAAAGGGAAAAAAACCAGACTCATGTTTCCATGATTATTGAATGGAGCAACAAAATAAAGGAAACAACAATTATTTCTTACTTCTGGTTTTCTTTTTCTTATTTATGTTTTATTTCTTACATGGAAGATTCCATGGAATCTTACGCGAGATCCATGCATTGGATGAGGCATTAAGTTATGCCCATTAGAGATACTTCTGTGAATCCTACCTTCATTTGTGATTGCACCTTCAACAACAATTCCAGTTGCCATTTTCTGCATATGTAAAACTTCTTGTAACTATAACATTTTGATTTCTTTTTAATTCTAGTTAAGTTAGATTCAATGCACTGTTACACTTCAAGTTAACATTAAGTTGTGTTTATTAATTTTTATATCTTAACTCAAATTGGTCTCTTTTCAAATTATAATTGCAATACCAAAGTATCATAATCCAGTAGTTGCTCTCTATCTTGCAGGAAAACCTATGCAATTTCCATAACAAGAGGAATTCCTATAGAAAAGAATGAAAATATCTTATGTTGCTTGAAGGAGTCCAATTCACTTGGAAAAGTTACAGTTGAATGAAGATTCATGTTTGTTAAGGAAACTTTTTAAGATCAAGTTCTATTGTTAACTTCAATATGGAGGTCTCATTTCACTTTATGTTGGTTTTTAATTTTGCAGTTAGTACACTAGCATTCTGGTGGGTTATGATTGAACCTAAGTCACTTTAATACTAGGAAAGTGTGTATGGGTCTTTTAAACACATGGACAGGCAGAGGAAATGAAGTGTGGATCCTATAATTATCAAAAGTTCTACAAGTCCTTGTTTCCATGCAAAGACTGGTACTAAATGAAAATCCTTACTTTAATGAACTTGAATATGACAAACAGTTTGGCTCAACTAAAGGGGAGAAGGAATCTCTAGCCTACAAAGAAAAATCCTTTCTCCTATGATGCAAGTCAATGTTGCACATACTATGCAGACCCCCAAAGGTAGAATCTGGGTAGATTTTCAGTACAAGTTATTTTGTTTAACCCTTTTCTTCTGAATCATTTTAAGTCAAGTGACTCTAGTTTGTGCAGCATTTTGAAATGTTTGTTGAAGATAATTTTAAAAAACGCGGTCATTGTATTCTTCATGCATGTGATCCGTATGTGAAAGGGGCTCAAGTTGGATCAATTTCACAAGACTGTAGGTTTCCATCAAATGTTGGGGCAGAGTCTAAGAATAAGAGTACTACTTCTACTCGCTTCAAGCTTATGTAGCTTAAAATTGTTCCTAAACTTATTTCATATTTCAATGAAATTGGAGTAGATTTCCAAGCATTTTAGCAGTCAATAGCCAAAGAATCCAATGGACTATGTGGATTGTAAGGTCACGTATTAATAATGAACAAATGCCATCAAAAATCTGAATTGTTGGATTATTTCAATGCATAAGTGGCTATTTTTTACAAAGGATCTATATGGTATTTAGGAGGTCAGTTATTATGGTAGGAGTCATTGTATCTACTAACCTGCTACAATGTGTTTTCATTCTGGAATATGTTTGTATATTGACCATATTGTTGTTAATCTTGTGTTTTTCAAGATGCGATTCTATATGGAATTGTAATGTGATTTGAAATTTATTTTTGTTAAATTCTATTATTGTGTCATCTATGTTTCCCTTTACAAGTTTAACATTTTTCTCTTTATTGTATGCACCATTTTATATAAAAGTTACTGCAACATGTTTTTACATAATGGTCATTGCAACAGCAATAGGTTTGAAAAGTCAACAAGGAAGTATTTGCATTAACTTTTTTGTTAGTTACCGGTTGGGAGATTTCTTGGTAAATGATTGGAAGATTTCGGTAGTTAGATAATTAGACATGTTACTAAACATTTTATGTGCATCAACATCTACAGATACATCTCCATAGCCCTATTAAGGTACCCCTTACGTGCATATCCAACAATTATTGCAGTCCATGAAACCACGTCCAATTCAGGAATTTGAAGAAAACGTTTGATGGCCTCATCTACGTTCCCATCCTCTAGATACCCTATTGTACATTCCAAGATAAAAAAAAATTGCGTTCAAACATTTTTTTCAAGCATTTGTTGTGCATCCTATATGCAACCACATTTAGCATACATATTTACAAGAGAATTCCCTATAATGGCATACACTGCAGTCCTTTGACAATTATGTCATGGTGGACTCATTTTCCATTTTCAAGATCTACAAAATTAGTAATCCTACGAGAATACTCGTCAATGTGAAATGGCTAGGTTGGGTACCTATTTTTTCATATCACTACAAAGTCAACGCCTCATCATAAAATCCTCGCCTTGCATAATCAACCACCATTGCAGATGATGACACCATATTTGGTTTAGACATTTACTTAGGTAGATAGGCTTCCCCTATCTCCCATCACCGTATAGAGTAAACTGGTCACACGTTTTCTTCTATAATATTGGTTTCTTATATGGTGAAAATATTTAACATAGTTTTATTTTAATTTAACTTCATAATTTATTTAATGAAATTGAAAAAACTAAAAAATATAACTATTTTCAAAATAAATTTCATCTTTTTATTTAGATTACTTAAATTATTATTAAAATTATTTCATAAATAGTTTATAAAACTTAAATTATTATCATCTATTTATTAATTATTAATAATTAAATTTAAGTTCTGAAAAATCTATTAAAAACCAATATACTATTACACAAACTCACGGGGCTATTCTTAAATATCCCAAGTGATCAAAGTCACATTCAAATGGAATTAAAATTCTTAACTTGAATGATGCTCTCATTCAAAGAGTACTAAAATTCTTAACCTGAACCTTAGTTTTCTCATTGTGGTTAGAGACACTCCTATGTTAGTATCTCTGAACATCCCAATGGAACGGTGCATGGCTGCAAGTAAGTACTAAAATTCTTAACCTGAACCTTAGTTTTCTCATTGTGGTTAGAGACACTCCTATGTTAGTATCTCTGAACATCCCAATGGAATGGTACATGGCTGCAAGTAAAAGCGCCTTTGGTAGATGGCTCAAGTCACTTAGGTGAATGGTTTCTATTATGAATAAAATGTGGGTAAGGAACCATGATACACGTTAAATATTTGTTATTTTAAAGTTAAGTTTGTATTGTTGCAAAATTTAGAAATTTTTTTTTTTCATGAGCAAGGTTCAAATTATTGATGTGTCAATTTTTTATTAGGGAAAACAAATATGTTGACTCGGAATATAAAAACAAGTATACTAAAATAAAATCATTATTTTTTAAAACTAAAAGAACTTAGTGATGATGAACTATATAATAGAATAAGAAAATTGGATAAAGACATAACATGAGATCATGAATTAGAGGAAGCTAATTGAGTAGTATTTTGAGGACTAGCGTCGCCTAGGGAAGGGAGCTTGAGCTCGCATTGAAGGTGACTCTCCCAATGAGCCAGATGATCATTCAAGCTAGCCAAACATGAGCACTAATATCACTACATCCACTTAATCTCATTAAATGATGAAATAATGTCATTATAATCTTCACACTTCTATTTTAGGGCACAACTATAAAGAGCTTTTATTTGCCAATGCAAGGTGACTGAATTCAAGCACTAGTTTTGTCTTCCCCTGGTACGACTAATGTTAAGAACCAAATTGGACACCTCTTCTAGAATCTTTGAGTCAGAATAATCCTGCCAGTCATTAGTGGTCCAAGTTTCGAGTTGGAAAATTTTCTCATGAATATCTTGAGGTGTTGCAGAATGGAAGATAACATAGATCACTTGAGCTTGGGCCTAAGAAAACAACTATCCCTGTAGACCTTGTCCACTACCACCTCTGCTACTGCCATCCCTGCTACACATATGCTACCCAACCATAGTTAACCAAGAAGGAAAAGGCCAAACAAGATTATGTGAACTCACCAATTTTAGACAAAGAGGAAGGGTTAGTCAGATCGAGACAAAGGAAGTGCTAGACACGACTCATAGGATGATATGTCTCATGCCAACCCATCAACAAAGGCCAATACTCCATTGGCATAGAAGTCCTACACTATGAATACTCCTCAACAGACCAAAATACCCCAAGGTTCTCAACACAATGAACCCCAAAGGAACCGTTGGAGATCATCCGAACTCGTACAACGACAGTAGCGACGGCCGAATTTCCTCTTTCACACACATGCAACAACCGCATTTGACTTTCCACTACCACAGCCTTCTAATTTTGTCTTTGAAACTACGTTGGGCCCTAAAAACTCCACGGCATACCCTCCAACCAATCAACAACTTATCGCACCATCTCTTGTCCGAGTCAACTGGCACGTTTTTCCATGCGATAACCCTTCGCATTTTCCCTCTCTGTTCTTTTTTCGCACAGTTTGATGATGACGTCACCGGCACATCTTCTCATGCGATAAAATCATCGTATCACTCCAACACATAGTTGTAATGTCTTTTAATGCCGCGATGTAATTTTTTTTATATAGTCTTTTAGACTTAGGATTATAAGTTTTTTTAATGTTTTAATATTTTAAACATTAGGTTATGACCTATATTGGAAAACACATATATATATATGTTGTAATAGAATATCGCAATGAGTGCCAAAGTGTGTGAAATAGGTAGAGAGTGTTTTTGTGTGTAACAGAGTAGGTGTGCGCAATAGTGCAGCAGAGCACAATACAACAATTTAACACTGTAGAAAATTGTAATAGTTTTTTTTTGGTTAAATGAGAACAGAACAACAATTCTTCAGTTCACGGTGTGTCCCTCTGTAAAAAATAATTTCTCTGTCTGTGTGCACATGAAATAGAGAATTTCTCTGTGTTAAAAGGGAATTTTTTTTATTCCTCGATTGTTAAGGATTTTTTCAGAAAAATTGACATGGTATCAGAGTTAGTCTAGGTTCTCAGCAGTTGCTGAAGGAGAAGTAGACATTTGAAGACATTTCTCCAGCAAAGTGAAGGTTTTCAGCAAATTCAGGTATTTTCACAGTAAGATTTACTATTTGTTTAAAAGATACAGTAGAGTTATTGTTTATTTAAAAATATAGTCCAGAGAGCTGTAAAAAGGAGTGTTAAGAGATAGAGTATATCTCTCCAACAGTGAGAAAGTTTATTTAAAATACACAGTCAAATTTTATATAGTTCTGCACGGTTAGCAATGGCAAGAACTAGCACAAGCACGAGTATGGGAAATACTCAGCTCCCGTAGTTCAATGAGAAGAACTATGATTATTGGGCAATCGCAATGAGAGCCCTGTTTGCATCTCAAGACTTAAGGGAACTGGTTGAAGATGGATTTGAAGAACCAGCGGATGCAAATGAGTTTAATGCCTTAACATAGGCAGAAAAGGATTTGTTGAAGAGTAATAAGAAGAAGGACTCAAAATCCCTCTTCTATCTCTATCAAGTTGTGCATGAAAATATATTTCCAAGAATTGCAGTAGCAAAGAAGTCTAAGAAAGCATGGGATACCATGCAGACTACCTATCAAGGCATGGAGAAATTAAAGACAACATAGCTTCAATTAATGAGAAGAGAGATTGAAGTTATTTTCATGAACGAGTCTAATAGTTTAGAATCATTCTTTACTCAGTTGATTGGGTTGGTTACCCAAATAATATCCCATGGAGAGACAGTTGAAGAAAGAAGAATAGTGGAGAAAATATTAAGAAGTTTACCTTCAATATTTAATGTAATAGTCACTACTATTGAAGAGACAAAGTATCTCTCAAGGTTTACTGTTGATGAGCTTCATGCATCTTTGATAACACATGAACAAAGGTTGAAAAGAACAAAATATATTTAGAGCATGCTTTCAAGACCCAACTGTCCTTCGGAAGAGGAAGAGGTCAATCCAGATCAAACTATCGAGGAAGAGGTAGAGGCAGAAGCCAAAACAAAGGAGGAAGAAGCAGCCCTACAAATACAAATGGAAGGGGTAATAACCAAAGTCGGAATCAAAGCCAAGGCAACAGCCAACAAAGAGCACAAAATCAAGCACCTTAACAAAGGTATGATAAATCCCAAGTCCAATGTCATTACTGTAATAAGTATGGGCACTATGCTAATGAATGTAGAAAGGAACAGAGTGACATGGGTAATAGACCCAGTGCTAACTTTACTAAAGAAACTCAAAGTCAAGAAAATTTGTTTTTAGCATGTAATATGGATGAAGAGAAGAATGAAGATATATGGTTTCTAGATTCAGGATGCAGTAACCATATGACTAGAAACATTTCAATGTTTTCCACATTGGATGAAAATGTGAAGTCTGAAGTAACGTTGGGAACAGAAAAAAACTTCTCTGTCATGGGTAAAGGCAGAGTGAGTGTTTTAACAAGAAAAGGAGAAAGGAAATCCATATCTGATGTATGCTATGTACTTGGTATGAAGTGTAACCTTTTGAGCATTGGAAAACTCATTAAAAAATGATACAATGTATTCTTTGAAGGTGATGTGTGTACCATCATGGATAAACCACCAAGCAATCAATGGATTTCACAAATGAAGATGACAAGTAACAGAATGTTTCCTCTCAAAATGAGAGCATATTTGAAGAAAGAAGTTGCAATGGAAGCTGTGACACAAGAGACATTCCAAAAGGAAGCTAAGGATGAAAACTTGCTATGGCACTTGAGATTTGGACATTTCAACTTTGGAGGCCTAAATTTCTTACATAGAAAGGGAATGGAAAAATGATTACCATTGATTGAAAAACCAGACAACCTTTGTTAATGTTGCATTTTGGGAAAATAACATAGAGAAAGCTTTCCATCAGGAAAGAGCATAAGTGAAAAAACACCCTTAGAGATAGTTCATTCAGATTTATGTGGACCAATGCAAACACCATCTTTAGGAGGCATCCACTATATGTTAACTTTTATTGATGATTACACAAGAAAAACATGGGTGTATTTCTTGAAGATGAAGAGTGAAGTATTTGAGAAGTTCTGCCACTTTAAAGCTCTTGTTGAGAATGAAAGTGGGCAGCACATAAAATTTTTGAGGACTGACAGAGGAGGAGAATATATCTCCAAATATTTTCTACATTTTTGCAGAGAAAATGGAATTCACAAGCAATTTATAGCAAGGTATACACCACAAAAAAATGGAGTTGCTGAAAGGAAAAACAGAACCATCATGGATATAGTAAGAAGCATGTTGAAGGAAAAACATTTTCCAAATGAATATTGGGCTAAAGCTGTACAATGTGCAACATATGTTTTGAATAGATGCCCAACAAAGAGTGTCATGAACAGAGTTCCAAAAGAAGCATGGAGTGACATAAAACAATTTGTCACCCACATGAGAATATTCGGTTGTGTGGCTTATGCACACATTCCGAATTAGCTAAGAAAGAAGTTCGACAATAAGGGAGAGAAGTGCATATTTGTTGGATACAGTGAAGAATCAAAGGCATACAAATTGTATAACCCATCCATAAAGAAGTTTATTGTAAACAGAGATGTGCAGTTCATTAAAGAAAAAACTTTGGATGGAAGCATTGAGAAAATAGTGAATGTAAAAACTTGTTTGTCTCAAGAAGATGACGAGGAAGTAATGGCAGAAATAAATCCCTCATTGAAAACAACTCCTCCACCAACACAAGCACAACAAGGGACACCTCATAGTTGGCAGCCTTATGTATTTGACTACAATTAGGCCTTATATTGTGCATGCTGTAAGTTTAATTTCCAAATTCATGGAAAGGCCAAAGGAGACACATTGGCAAACAGCAAAAAGAATTCTAAGGTATCTCAAAGGAACGAAGAGGTATGGTATTTTATACACCTCTTGAAATTTTTTTGAGTTAATTGGATATACTGACAGTGATTGAGCTGGAAGTATAGATGACATAAAAAGTACCTCTGGTTATATTTTTCATTTAGGATCAAGAGCCATCTCATGGGCTTCAAAAAAACAACCAATTGTGGCTTTATCAATAGTAGAGACAGAGTATGTGGTAGCTACAGTAGCGGTATGTCAAGCAGTATGGATGAGAATAATGTTAAGAGGTTTCTGCCATGACAAGTGAAAGGTACAACAATTTATTGTGATAATAACTCAGCAATAGCGTTATCAAAGAACTCAGTGTTTCAGAAAAGGACAAAGCATGTAGATGTTAAATATCATTTTATCAGAGAATTGGTGAACAATGGAGAAGTTGTTTTAAAACACCGTAGGACAGAAGCACAGTTTGAAGATATTTTGACAAAACCATTGGGGCAGAAAAGTTTTAATTTTCTCATAAAATGTCTAAGAATGCATGACATCAACAATTGTGATTAAGGGTGAGTGTTGGAGATAATCCCAACTGGTACAGTGGCAGCAACGGCGACCGAATTTCCTCTTTCACACACCTGCAACAACCACAATTGACTTTCCACTACCGCAACCTTCTAATTTTTTGTTTGAAACTACGTTGGGCCCCACAAACTCCACGGCATACCCTCCAACCAATCAACAACTTATTGCACCATCTCTTGTCCCAGTCGGTCGACACGTTTTTCCATGTGATAAACCTTCACATTTTCCCTCTCTGTTCTTTTTTCGCACAGTTTGATGATGACGTCACTAGCACATCTTCTCATGCGATAAACTCATCGCATCACTCCAAGACATAGCTGTAATGTCTTTTAATGCCGCGATGTAATTTTTTTTATATAGTCTTTTAGAGTTAGGATTATAATTTTTTTTTTTTTTTTATGTTTTAATATTTTAAACATTAGGCTATGACCTGTATTAGAACACACACACACACACACACAAACATATATATATGTTGTAATAGAATATCACAGTGAATGCTGAAGTGTGTGAAATAGGCAGAGAGTTTTTTTGTGTGCAGCAGAGCAGGCATGCACAATAGTGAAGCAGAGCAAAATACAATAGTTTAACACTGCAGAAAATTATAACAGTTTGTTTTTGGTTAAACAAAAACCGAAAAATAGTTCTTCAGTTCACATTGTGTCCCTCTGTAATTTTTTTTTGCTCTGTCTGTGTGCACATGCAATAGAAAATTTCTCTGTGTTAAAGGGGGAAATTTTTTGTTCCTTTGTTGTTAAGGAAATTTTCAAAAAATCTGATAGGAACTTATAATTAAAGCACAAGTCAAAAACCACACAAAAACATAAAAGGAAACAAGAATAAAAGACTAATAGAATAGCCAGTACCTAAAAGACATTGACCTATGTTGCAAGAGCAGACGAAGATACAAAAATTGCAGGTAGTGTAGTGATGTGGATAACATCCCCCTCCAACGCTATCCAAAATTTTAAGCTCTAGGTATCCAATTTGAGAAACAAAAACTCAAATAAACAATTATGATTGTAGACCTCAACAAAAGGAAGGGCATGCATGCAATACTTGAACACTTCCATTGCATATCTGGAAGCATGTGACCCTTTATCAAAGAAAAACTAATAATCCTACCATAAATTTGCAGACTTTCCACGATAACAAATCCATACACCATCAGATTCACGAAAGAAGCTCGACATTACATAAATTTTAGAAAATATCATTAAAATTCATTCGACGAAAGAGTTGTAGGGAGATTAACATAATAGAGAATAGATAATAAACTTGCATGAGTCGTGTGAGGGGTGCGGTGGGGTGACCACCCCCGTGACCGCCAAAAGCAGTTGGAGGTGGAAAGGTGAAAAAAAGAAAGAAAGAAAAGTGCCCTCCCTAACCTCCATTGCCATATTGTCATTTACCTTGATTAGGACATAATAATTATACACGTATTTGAGTGTATGTTAATTATAAATTTTTAAATATTTTAAAAATTAAATAGATTAACTTTTCCCACATACATTAAATTAGGATTACTATATACATCTTTATTTACCATTCATAAAATTTGTAATTACAACGTAAATTTGATAACCTTATCATGTAAATTTGAAAAATAGATAGTTTCATCCTTTAAATACTAACAAAATCCATTATAAAAATCTGTCCACTCCTTTAATTGAAGACTTTCACGGAATTGTTGTTCCGGTTTCTCTGTCGTCCGTTGCCATGTAAATCTTTAAAGAAAGTATTAATAACACCATAAACTGGACTGGCAACCACGCGTATCTTCGTTCACACACAACATAGAATACAGAGGTGACTTCATATTGAAAGTTGCATCGTTGTCACTGCGATACGCATATGGTTTACTGGTCTATTTCGCACAAAACGTTGGTCGTAAAAGTCAATCTCGATGAGTTATTTTATTGGAATAATTGAACGAGTGTAACCTATGTTGCACGAGTTTCTGGTACGTGGGTGCTTCAGGTACGGGGGAACGAGTATTCGGTACGGTTAGAAGCTTTGCCCAAATTTACAGGAAACGTCAAGTTGGGAGCGGCAATAATATAATATATTAAAAATAAAAATAAAATACTTAATTTATTTCCATCCAAATCTTGCCAATTAAATTCAATCCTGCAGAGTCCATCTTGCAATGAAATATGTAAAATATTGAACTTTGAAACACGACCAGAAAAAATCAGAATATCAATCCATCAACAACTTGCCAATGAAATTCCTTTCCAGCAAAGAAACATGCTGAACTCCTAAACCGAAAAAAAGGCTATTATTACTTGATTATTATGTGATATCACGCAACACTATATTATATTCAATTTCGAAATTCAAGTTTGGAAATTTATAAAATGAAACTTACTAACAGGGTACTCTTTCTCTTTCTGATCATCATTGTAATTTGTTGAATCTTATCATTAAAGCTTCAAGATAGACTTCAAGAAAGTAGACTTATTTGCAACTGTTGAACTTCAATATTTGCAACAAAAGCTACCAAGGAATGACTGGCTACTGTCTATATTTTGTTGAAACCTTTGCTATATCCCCACATCTCTATCACTTTACAGAGCCCATGGAGTCCAACCCTGTGACCTATCATGTATCACTTAGAAAATAAACAAATGCTACCTTCTCTACTCAAAATAGGTACTAGAAAGCAGAAAATTTGCTCAAAATAGGTACCGGAAACGTCAAAATTTGTTTTAGTGAAGCTCCCAAAAAGCTCCAAAGTACCTTTTGAAGCTTCCAACGATTTTGGAAAGTTTCCTACAAGCTCCCAAGCTCCCAGGAGCGCCGGAGCATTAGGTACGTGCTCCCCAATGGCTGGGAGCGGTACCCGTGTTACTATGAGTGTAACAATTCTAAATACCTTAAGTTTTAACCCGCAGTGGAACTGTTTAAAAATATTTATATAAGGAGTTAGGGGGATAGTGAGGGAATCATCTCCTCATGATCACTCTAGCTCATTAGACACCCAACCTCTCTTCCTTTAGCCCTTTCTTGGCTTCAATTATGAAGCTCAGGGCCCGCATATTTGGAACTACCCCTTCTTCCTTTAGCCTTTTCTTAGCTTCAATTGGGACACTTAGGGCCGACATATTTGGAACTACGATGGTGTCTTCAACCTTGTAGACGATTTGAGAGAATGTAAGGTGAGGTCTGCCCTTGGCGTGGAAAACAATAATTTCAATCGTTAAGAAAATGGAATAAAGAAGATACTAATTTTTTTTGAATGGTTTATGTGTAACACATTTTACTCCCAAATATTATTATTATTATATTTTATTATACAAATCACTCTTATATCATAAAGTTATTTGTATGCATTTTTTTTAAATGTAAATTATAATATTTTTCAATATAATTCATAATGGTTAATATATATAAAAGATTAATTGTGGTTAGAAATGATAGAAATTTATGAAATTTTTTTTATGAAATTTATAAGTTAGATTGAAATTTATGAAAAAAAATTCGGTAATAATTACATACAAATGAACATTGTTGACGCGTTTCGAGCCAACCACTGTGGTTCATCATCAAGACTAGGTGAGAGATCAAATCCGGACATTGAGTTTAAATAGATGTAGAAATGGCTAAACTAGCCGTTAGGATAATGGCTAGTTTGACTATGAAATTTAATAATCGCTTGTTCCATTTTAATTGATCTAATTATTTACTAAATTATTAAATAAAATTATAATAGCTAGTTCTATTTAATTAATTTAAAAGTTTAAAAAATGTATTTTTAAATCTTTATATTTTATTTTATTTTATTTAGTTAACTAATTATTATTATTATTATTTAATGAGGCCATTGAAGTCATTAATTCCGTCACTGATCCAGATACTACCCATTTAGTTGGGATTTGCTTAACATCTACTTTCTTTAATTTTGAAGGTGAGTTCTATGAGCAAACATGTGGTGTTGCCATGGGCTCTCCCCTTTCCCCGATTGTTGCTAATCTCTTTATGGAGGTCTTTGAATCCAATGCTATTTCCTCTGCTCTGTACCAGCCAAAGCTTTGGAAAAGGTTTGTTGATGATACTTGTGTCGTCTGGCCTCATGGTAAGGAAGAGTTAGATCGTTTCCTCGTTCATCTTAATAGTCAATCTTGCTCCATAAAATTCACCATGGATTATGAGGTGGATGGTAGCCTTCCCTTCCTTGATGTTCTTATCTCTAGAAAGGACGATGGTTCTTTCTCCCATCAAGTTTTTCGAAAGAAAACCCATACTGAGCAATATCTTCATGCTAGTTCTCATCATTTTCTTGCTAAAAAATTGGGCGTCCTTAGCACCCTAGCCACCAGGGCATTGAGAATCTCTGATAATTCTCACCTTGAGGGAGAAAAGACCCATCTCCTTAGTGTCTTTTGTAAAAATGGTTATAGTAAGTCTCATGGACTTAAGGCTTTTCTTAAAGTAGAAAGAGGTCCCTTAGTTAAAAATAAAAATACAAATATTAATGAACCTAAACAGTGGTCTTGCAATGTAAGGCTTCCTTTCATTCAAGGAACCACTAATAGGATTGCTAGGATTCTTAAGAAGCATAAGGTTTCTTCTTTTTTCAAGCCCCTTAACACGATTCACAGCTCTCTTAAATCGGTTAAAGATTTGGTTAACCCTAGAGATGGAAAAGGTGTCTATATTATTCCTTGTTCTTGTGGGACACCTTACATTGGTGAAACTGGTCGATCTATCAACCAAAGGATCAGTGAACATGCCGCTGACATTAAGCATGGAAGATCCCGCATGTCTGCCTTAGCTGAGCATGTGGAAAAGACTAACCATCATATATGCATGGAAGAGGCTAAGGTCATAGCTAGGATTGACCATTTCCATCATTGAAAGTTGAGGCATTAGAAATTGAAAAAAGACCCATAAATCTCAATAGAGATGACGGCTGGAATACAAGCAGGTGTTGGATCCCTGCCCTATATTCTTAATGGTCTTTAAAAAATTTTTTTAATAATAATAATAATAATATATATATATATATATATATATATATATATATATATATATAAACTAGAATCTATTTATTTATTTATATATATTTATGCAAAATAGAATCCATTTATCTATTTATTAATTAATTTATTTTTATTATTTATTAATTAATTTATTTTTATTTTTATTTATTTTTTGTTTTTTTATAGAGAAAGGAGAATAATAGAATTACAAATTTTCATTTAGTTAAATAAATAAAAATACTAAAATATAATAGGTAATAAATAATTAAATAATAACGAATTAATAAAGAAATAAATAATAATAATAATAATTATTTAACTAAATTAAATAAATAAATATAAAGATTTAAAAATATATATTTTTATATATTTTTAAAATTAATTAAATAGAACTAGCCGTTATAATGCAATTTAATAATTTAGTAAATATTTAATTAGATCAATTATTTTTATTTATTTTTTGTTTTTTTATAGAGAAAGGAGAATAATAGAATTACAAATTTTCATTTAGTTAAATAAATAAAAATACTAAAATATAATAGGTAATAAATAATTAAATAATAACGAATTAATAAAGAAATAAATAATAATAATAATAATTATTTAACTAAATTAAATAAAATAAAATATAAAGATTTAAAAATATATATTTTTAAACTTTTAAATTAATTAAATAGAACTAGCCGTTATAATTTTATTTAATAATTTAGTAAATAATTAGATCAATTAAAATGGAACAAGCGATTATTAAATTTCATAGTCAAACTAGCGGTTATCCTAACAGCTAGTTTAGCCATTTCTGCATCTATTTAAACTCAATGTCCGGATCTGATCACTCACCTAGTTCTGATGATGAACCACACTGGTTGGTTCGAAACGCGTCGACAATGTTCATTTGTATGTGATTATTACCGATTTGTTTTTTCATAATTTTACGATGGATCACATAAGCCAAAATTCTATAAGTTAGATTGAATTTAAGTTTTAGTGACTTTTAAGTTAAAATATTGTTATTATAAATTTGTTATATTTTAATCTCAATTTAACATTTTGACTATGTCAAATTACACAAAAGCAAAAATAAAAGTAAATTAAATAAAAAGATTGACATAATGTAATGAACATTTTAACCTATAAAAAGAGCCTATGGTATTGACCCATGGTAGTAATGTGGAATGTAGTTTTGAGGGAAATTAAGATGGCCTAGATCAATCTTAACTATGGATCTACCAAGAGCCAAGAGGGATGATATGTCTTGATATGCAAACCTCTTTTAGAGTGAAAAGAGAATTGATCCCTCTCATAAATAATATAGTTCTAAACTAATTATTTAATAAAACTATTTTTAAATGTTTATAACCGTAATTTTTTTAAAATTTTACTTAAGAAAATGTATCTAAATTTGATATACATAGTTTTTATTGTTCTATATTATTTTTGTTCTAACTGTTTTATTATTCCAAAAATACATGTTTTTTTGTTATACATTATTTATGTTACAACTGTTTGATTATTCATGAGTAGTATTTCTTAATATATAAATTTTTTTTTTAATGAAATTTTTTTAAATATGTGATATTTTTTAAATTTCCAAATTATTTCATATGGCATGATTTATCTTAAGAAATAATGATGAATGTTTATAATTCTCATTTATTAAATAACACTAAATTTACCTTTAATTACTTAATTGTAATAGTTTCTAACTACATAACCGTTTGTAACTACATACATACTCTTTTTGATTTTTTTTGTTAATGAATATCAAATTAAAACTGACACTATTTGATTAAGAATAAGTTACAAACATGGGTATTTAAAAAGTAATAAGAGGAAGGTACATGAGGGCGATGGTAATTAATGTGATTCATCGTACTATTTTTATTTAACATAGTAATTTGTATTTGTATTTTTTTTAAATGAATATTGTTAAATGTGTTGAACTATTTTTATTTAAAATAGTAATTTGTATTTGTATTTTTTAAATGAATATTGTTAAATGTGTAATTGAGTAAAATGTATTAAATTGATATTCTAAGTTTTGAGATATTTATTTAAAATTTTCAAATTTTGGTGAGTTTTTTTTATTAAGCTTTACTCTAGATGTGCACAGAATGAATCTATCTCAAGTCCCAAACAAGATTCTTATTTCTCTTCTTATTCTAGCTTAGACCTTGAAACTCCTCCTCTCCTCCTCTTTGCACAAATTTACTCTATGAGGCACAAGGTAGTTCCTGCATATAGGAACATCAAATTTACTCTATGAGGCACAAGCTAGTTCTTCCATATAGGAACATTTAGATATGATAAGAAAATGTGATACTCTATTGTAATTTTCTCTACAAATGTAATGGAAAGTGTGCCCTAAATGTTGACAATTTCATGGTTAATATAGTATCAGCTACATGAAAATTTACAGTCTTGTATACAACATGAATAAATCTAAGCCCAATATCCAACACCATAGAGAAAGACATCTTCACCAATTCAACAGTTGCTTCCAATTCTCTCTCAGTGCTAGAGTTTTTTTCTCAATAAACTTGTTTTTACTGCACTTGAATTGATGAAAGCCATCATTGTTGCATATAAGAGCATTTAGATCTGATAAGAAAAGTCTGATACTGTGCTATAATTTTCTCTACAAATGTGTTGGAGTTGTTTTCTCAATAAAATTGTTTTTACTTCTCTTAAGTGATGAAATCCATCATTGTTGCATATAGGAGCATTTAGCTCTGATAAGAAAAGTGTAATAGTGTGCTATAATTTTCTCTACAAATGTGTTGGATTTGTTTTCTCAATAAACTTGTTTTTACTGCTCTTAAACTCATGAAAGCCATCCTTATTTCATATAGGATCATTTAGATCTGACAAGAAAAGTGTGATATTGTGCTATAATTTTCTGTACAAATGTGTTGTAGTTTTTTTCTCAATAAACTTGTTTTTACTGCTCTTAAGTTATGAAATACATCATTGTTGCATACAGGAGCATTTATCTCTGATAAGAAAAGTGTGATATTGTGTTATAATTTTCTCTACAAATTTGTTGTAGTTGTTTTCTCAATAAACTTGTTTTTACTGCTCTTAAGTGATGAAGTCATGGTCAATATTCTCATTGACAAGTCCCTCTACATCTCCCATTTCCTCATAACTTCCAAGTACATCCACATCTCTTTCAAGCTCTCTATTTATTACCTATGCATCTCCTTCATGCTCTCTATTTTGTACCTCCACATTCCTTTAGGCTCTCTATTTTCCTTTAATGTTTTTCTCTTTTGTAGTACATTATCATTTTTTTCATTTAAAATAAATACATTTTATAATATATTCTTTCACTATATGAAAATTATATATATATATATTAACCACTAAAATTTTGAACTAAAAAGTATAAGTAGGTGCATGGTTTTTTTATATTGATACATCACACTATACTACATTTGGAGGTAAGGAACACTAGGCCCCCTTCACTTAATGTTCACTAATGTGTTAAATCTCTATGTAATTCACCATATCCATAATCCATTTAGTTCCAACTTAGTCTTATTTTCCTAAAAAAGAAATATTATTATCATCAAATATATATCTTAAAAATAAACAATTATAATTATATCTAATTATAAAATATTTTTCTTAAAAATTAATGTAGAATTTTGATTGTGAAAGTGGTACTTTTTTTAATGATATAACTGGTAAATCCATTATTCATTTTTACTTTTTTAATGATTCAATTAGGATTAAGATTTGTATTTTGTCATGAGGAACATTTTTATTTTTCATGGTAATTACCTTTTATAACTCTAGGAGGTTCTTAATATTGCCTTTGTTTTTAATAAATGGAACTCAATTATATATTTAAAAAGAGGATTAGATAAGAGAATTTAAGGATTATAAAATTTTTGTTTCTCCAAATCGACAATGTGAATGTTTTTTTTACCTAAAGTTGGCTCCCATGTTAAATACTTCCCCATGAGGTTTGAAGATAATAGGTAATGGAAATTGAACGACATATTAAACAAATAATTTATACATGAAAAAATAAGTTCTATATATTATATTAGTTCTCACTTGAGTAATCTTTCAATTTGGCATTCAATTCTTTATTAATAAATTTGTTTTACGTAGTAGGGTTTACAATAATATTGTAATCAAATAATAAGCGAAAAAATATCCACAATATAATTTATTTGAATAAATAGATGTATGTAAAATATTTTAATAAGAAACTAGATTTGTAATTATAAAATGTAAAACTACAAGTTAAACTTGTGAATTTACTTTGTATTTTTTTTCTTATGTATAGAGAAAAAGAATAAACCAAGTTTGGAGTTAAGAAAATAAACCACTTGTAGATGTTTAAGCATTTGAGGATTTTACCGGGGTTGTATCCTTCGCTCGATCTCATCATCTCTTTCTATTGCATGCTCTGCAATTTATTTTCCATACGCCTGAGACAAACATTCTGATGGTACAATTTCCCAATGCCCTCCTATAAGGACTCCTGAAAATATCTCACCCAGACCCCCCAAATGTGGAAATTCACAGCAACTAAGAATTCAGCGGATGACATTACTAATTTTCTGGGATACCTAATGCCCCCTTGTGGGAGATGCAAGACACAACATGGAAGCAAGAAAAGGGGGATTGACAGTTTCCCCATTCCTTTGACCCCATTCAAAAAAACCCAAAGATACAAGAGGTTTCTCATCATTTTGTGCTCTGTGACCTCCATTTCAAGTAAAAAGGTCTACACTACATACCAAGACCTCCCCCTCGTCGTCGACCTAGTGGTCTCAACCTTACTACGCTATCAGTTACGCTGGTGCCAATTCTTGAGCGCCCTCCTTCCTTGACACATTAGTCTTCATTTTATGCACAAACGTTATCGCATGTAATGGATGCCCCATCCCACACAACACCCACTGATACCATTCCTTATGACGTCCTAGCTGGTCCACACATTGCTTATACCAATCATTAATGCTTGCGATGTGTGGTATATCTGGGTAGCTCGCACACTCCACTTTCCCTGTTGTCTTTTTATCATTCTCTTGGTTTGTGTGCGAGCCATCTATCACTCTCGCACCCCAATGAGGGGTCCTGATTCTTATTCCCTTCTGCATCCATTTTCAAATTTTCCTCTATTTCTTCCATCCCTTCCTCCTACTCGAATCTGCCACCATGAGTGTCCAACTCCTTGCCCAGATTACTGCATCCCAAATTTTCTAATAAGTCGGCAACAACGTTTCTAGATCGACGAACATGCATTTGAATGATGTATTCCATGTCTGAAATCAATTCCCCTAGTTCCTGGGTGAGCCTCACTGTTCTCCAGTTTTTACTTATCTTTTCCCACTCAATTCCTTGAAGCTTTTTAATTGTTTCTATCACCAAATTTTAGTCCCCTTCCACCACTAATTTATGGATTCTTTCTCGTTGAAAAATGATCAGGCCCTATTTCACAACATTGAATTTCGCCTCATTGTTTCTTGCTATACCACAATTTGATGCAAACACTCGAAGAATCTTTCCCTCGCAATATTTTAAGATTCCTCCATATCTCACTTCTCTTGGGTTTCCCTTAGAAGCACCACCGAAATTCAGTTTTATGAACTCAGCACGTGGATTTATGAATTTCAAAGGAGATGGAGAAGGGTGGGATTGAGTTTTGCAAGAACTTGGTGCTAACATCTGCTGAGTTAAATTTAGCATGCTTAGGATTCTTGATTCCTTTCCTAAAGATTTTGAATCATCCAGGTGAAATTTCTCTACTAGAATGGTTTCCCACGTATTTTGGTTTATGGTCTTCCATACCTCCAAATATGCCTTCTTTTGATCCTTGAATATCCTCTTGTTTCTTTCCTTGCATATTGCCTATAGTAGGAACCCCAAGGAGATGCCCCATGCTCTGTTGAGGATTGTGTTTTGGTAGACTCTTTTCCTCCATTTCCCAATTGTGGTATGGATGTTGGTTCGCTCTCAGTGAGAGTACCCAAAGAGGATCTCATCATTTTGCAATAAATTTTTAGTGTAAGGGAAAGAGTTTAAGAGATGTTCCATCATTTCTGGTTGTGCCTCATACCTATAACAGATTCAAGGTCCCTACACTCCTCTTCCATTAGGGGAATTTTGAGGTCTAAAATTGGCCCCCTAAGGAAATTATAAAATAATAGTGGAAATAATAAAATAAGATTTGATTACATCATCAAATTTTAGAGGGAAAAAAGAAAAAACTACTTTTTCAACTCGTATTTTCAACTTATCTCCGAACGTTTTTAGTCAAATTTCGAGTAGGAGTACTCTTGGATGGAAAATTTAATTCCTTATCCAAGGAGTACCCATATTTCATACTTCCGATGGACCGTGCTATATGAAAAATTTGAAATACATGAAAAACGTGATTGAAATCATGTTTTTTCATGTATTTCTTAGATTTCATATAGCAAGGTCCATAGAAAGTATGAAACATGGGTACTCAGATGAGGAATTAAAATTTTCATCCAATGAGTACTCCCGCTCGAAATTTGAGTAAAAACTTTGGGAGATAAGTTGAAAATACGAGTTGAAAAAATAGTTTTATTATTTTATTATTTTTTAATATTTTTACTCTTTTACTTAAAAAATGATGAATCATCCCCCATGGTTGACATCATCATCTTGAATCCTATTAGTTCTTATAAATTTTATTTTGGATGTACATATTTCTTAGGAGGCCCGTTTTAGACCTAAAAATTCCCCTAATGCTTTGTATTTGATCCCATATCAGGGCATAACCATGGCTAACCAATGAAAGGAAGAACACCACCTTTGGCTAAAGGTTGAGGGAATATAATTTACTCCAAAGAGTTGGGAGCATTGAACCCTTAGTTAAACTGAGAGGCGGGGGGGTGAATCAGTTTAATAGATTTATGGATTGTTAAAACTTTATTTTAAACTTATTTACACCTTCATTTCATGATCAACTTAATGTATAATGAAACAACAATATTAATATGTGTGAAGCAAGTATTAAGCAGATTAAATAAAAAACATCAACATAGAATAATCATGCATATAGAAAACATATATAAGTGGAAACCCATAAGGGATAAAATCACATCTTATTATTGTTGTGACGCAAAGGCAAGCTCCAAATCCCTCTCACCACTGATTTTCTATAGGCTACAACCTATGCGAGAATACTACCCCAAATTCCGCAAGTTACTGCTTACAATGAACCTCCAACTCCCATCTATTTTTTGCAGGCTACAACCCATAGGAGGCTCCTACCTCAACTAGCTACAACGTGACATCTATCAAGCTACAACTAGATATGGAAGAACCAACTTCCTCACACTACCATAAAATCATATGTTGATTTACCTGGACATCAGCTCAATTTTTCTCCTTCTTCAATGTTTTCGTTCTAGCTTTCAAATCTTCTTTATATCAGCTTTGGATATTCATAGCTTCTCTATCTGCATTGTCTTGTTCTTCCACGCTCTAACTTCTCTATGCATATAAAAATAACATCATTTATAGAGATTACTTCATGGATGTTTGTATTCTATATGGGAATATGAAGTGAACATGCATGATTCTTGCCTTCTACCCATTCATTTCCTCACTCAACATATTCAGGATGTTACAACATTAAATACACTCATTTCCATACTAAATTGAAGTTTTTCTTTTCCTATGGAGAATTTCATTTGCATCAGAAAAAGTATAAAATAATTAATACATTTACAGTTAAAATAATATTCCAATTCAGCCCTTTCAGCTTCTTAGCTTTTTTGTGTGTTTGTCCTCTTCTGCTTGTTTTTCCTTTGTCTTTTTTGTTTCTGTAGTTATATTTCAACTGTGATGCATAATTCCCCTTTTTCCTCGACTTGACCCATATTGTTGCATTGTTCTGCACGAGGTCGGGTCCTTTTACTTTCTCGAGCCTTTACTTGTTGTGTTCAGAATTTTCCCTTTATTACATAGCAGAAAATTTATAGGACTCTTACATGTGGGTTATGGCCCACATAAATCCGTTTTAACGTAGCAGAGTCCAATATTGATTTTTATTCCACATACATACGTTAGTGATCAAAAAAAGGAATATTAACATACTCGGAACAAGGGTTATCAGGTCCTGCTTGACCAGCAACAGCTGTCCCACACATTACTTGCACACACAAGCCCCAATGTTTGCACAAATATCTCTAAAAATATTTATAAAGCTTAGGCTCCAAAAATGAAAGAAAGAATACTCCTTTAAAATGAAACCACTTAGAGGCAACCTCAAACCAGCCCATGAATGAAAAATTCTTGGATGATACAATTTACAAAACCTCCTTTCTATATATAGGAGTCCATGGGGCCATAATGTAATCCTAGTGGGCCACAATGTAATCCTAGCCGACCTAACAATAATAATTTAAGGGCACAATAATAAAAAAATGGGGGTTACAAGGGTACAACAATAACAATAAGGGGGGCTACACTAACATAATAAGGGACTACACTATTAATATAGGGACTTAACATAGAATATGCATCAGAATCACAAATTGTTACTCTAAGCCCGATTAAACAAAAAACACAATGTAATTACATACCAGTGGAACTTCTTTACTAGAGGGTCCCACAACACTTTCCACCAATCAGAGTACATTGCACTTCGCTTGCCCGTAAGTTTAACTCTCATGGATTTCGCTAACTCATATAATCTACAATGTGTGCTAGTGCACAGGGCTGACACGTGTCTCTTACCTCATCACATCGCATACAATTTACCATACCATGTGAATTCTTAATAGTATCCTCTAAGATTTACGATGTGCGCTCGTGCGCAGTGCTGACACGTGGCTCTTCCCTCACCGCATTGCATACAATTTACCATATCGTGCAAACTCTTAAGGGTATCATCTAATATTTGTGATGTGTGCTCGTGCACAGTGTTGACATGTGGATCCTTCACTTTGTATCGTGACCAACTTAACTTACCATGCGATGCCTCAACACTAAACTCTTAAAAGTCGTGCTTTGCAAAATCTCTCTCGGTGCAATTCGATCTCCGCCATTCATCTCTCGCCTTCACTTCTGCGATGTAATCTTGTCTGTTCGCTCATCCTTCATGCAGCTCTTCTTCATATCTTCTGCCTAATTTGATCTCTGCTGTTAATTCTTAATACTTTGATTATGTGATTCGATCTTTGCCATCTGATTGCCTCCCTTGGAATTCTTATAAGAGTTCTCTCCCTTAGTCGATTTTCCTTCTTTGAGTTGTCGTCGCTCCTCTACATCTTTGCTATCCTTCCTAAGCTTTATTCAGTTCCGAGATGCACTGATCTCTCCTGAGCTTGTTCTTCTATATTTTATTCACTCCAACTTGGGATTCTTATGCTTGCTGCATGCCTTTATTGCTTCTTTGTTGCCTCTACTACCTCTGCTTATTTTCCACTTCTGCAAATCTCTCCTGAGTTTTTTCTTTTGGTTATTCATATAACCATTACACCATCTCGAGCCTTCATTTGTTTCCTTTGTTGCATCTACTACCTCTGCTTCTTTGTCTTATTGCTAGTTCTAGTGCTTCTCCTTTTTCCTCCTTTGTCATCAATGACTATATTTCTAATAATATGCCCCTTTAGCATTGATGGAAACACATCCACCAATACCCCCATACTTCCTCCAGGACTTTCTTCCCCTTTAATTCTGAGAAGTGTCTTTCTTCCTATGATTTCTTTTCTACTTGCTTTTCCTCCCCCTTTGACATCAATTGCAAGGGGTTGCACATTTCCCAGTGTACTATCTATCTTTGCACTATTTCTCTCTGAGTTCTACTTAGGTCTTTTTCTTATGAATTTATACCTTGTTGCTCTAGACTGGTGTAGCAGAGTTGTTGGGAGAACACTTTTTAAAATTATTGAGATTGCATGGAAGGCTTCTCACTATAAAATGTTATGTACTTATGTCCCTTACTACTTGATATAGGTGATATGTGTTGAAATTTTGATGTACTTCTATCATGATACTCCGATCTTGAGGACCTGTACCATACCACTACTCAATAGCTCTAGCTTTTCTGTGACAACTTTTATGGGTTGCTCTCCCCCTGGAATGACGCTTCTTGTCTGATACTGACTTATCTACTGCACTATTTTCGTTCCTTATATGGCAGTCTTTGCTGGTCTATCATCAATTTTTTTTTTTTTTTATCGTATCAGAGAGTATCATCTGCAGACACTACCCATAGTTTGTGTCTTAGATATTCGAATGGTTCTCTAGCAAGAGGTTTTGTGACTATGTTAGCTGTTTGTTCCTTTGTTGGAACATACTCCATCTTTACTATTTTCTCTACTACTTTTTTTCTGAGGAAGTGGTACTTTATTGGGATGTGCTTGGTTTTCGAATGAAGTACTGCATTTTTTGATCTACTTATTGCACTTGTATTGTCAAATTTGATAGAAATGGGTTCATTGATGCTTGCCTTCATGTCTTAGAGAGTTTTTTTCATCCACATTACTTATGTGCAACAGGTTTCTGCTGCTATGTATTCCGCTTCTATTGTAGATAGAGAGACAAATGTTTGCTTCTTTCTTAACCATGCCACCAAAATTTCTCCCAAATAAAATGCACCTCCACTTGTGCTTTTCTTTTCATCCACACAGCTGGCCCAATCTGCATATATATATATATATTGTCAATGTGGAGTATTTTCCTTTTAGATACCATAGGCCATAAGGTGCAGTTCCTTGCAGATATCTAAATATCCGCTTGATTGCTAGAAAGTGATTTTGTTTTGGTGTTACTTGATATCTTGCCGCAAGTCCTACTTCTAACATAATGTCTAGTCTAGAGGCATTTAGATATAGTAGACTTCTTATCATAGATCTGTGAAGTCTTTGATCTACATCAACAGATCCATCATCGGCACATAGCTTGCATCCAGTGATCATGGGAGTTGACACATGTTTGCGGTCTTCCATTTGGAACCTTTTCAACATTTCTCTTAAGTATTTTTCTTGTGAAATAAATATTCCTATGTTATTTTGTAGAATTTTAAGTCCTAAGTAGAAGGGAAGCTCTCCAATCATAGAAATCTCAAATTATGACTTCATCTCTTCTGCAAATCGTTTTCCTAACTCATCTTTGTTTCTACCAAACATGATGTCATCTACATATACTACAACAATTAAGAGTTCATTTTCATCAGCCTTTATGTATATATTGTTGTCTACTCCTCCTTTCTTGAAACCTTGTTTATATAAGTATTTTTTCCAGCCTAGAATATGATGCACATGGAGCTTGTTTGAGACCATATAAGACTTTATTTAATCTGCACACATAGTTGTATTTATTTGTTAAGGAAAATCCTTCAGGTTGTTCCATGTAGACTTATTCCTCTAGATCTCCATTCAAGAAGGCAAAGTTCACATCCATTTGATATACCTTGAAATCATGATAGAAAGAAAAAGCTAAAAACATTCTGATTTCTTCCATTCATGCTACAGGGGAAACATTTTCATCATAATCAAGACCTTCAATTTGAGAGTGTCCCATGCATACAAGTCTGGCTTTATTTCTGATTACCTGACCTTGTTCATTCCTCTTATTCTTGAATATCCACTTTGTGCTAATGACATTTTTCGCAGTGGGTCTTGGCATTAACTCCCAAGTCTTGTTCTTCTCAATTTGGTCTAGTTCTTCATTCATAGCATTTACCCAATTTTTATCTTTGCTAGCTTCCTCAAAATTCTTTGGTTCTATCTGTGAGAGCATGGATAGGTATACTTCCTCAGTTTGTTCAGCTAGATGTCTTCTAGTTTGGACTCTTGCACTCTTGTCTCCAATGATTTAATCTTCTGGATGGTTCTTCTGAGTCTGTCTCGAGGGTCCTTTTGAGTTTCATTCAGTATCTGCTATTGTCTTACTATTTTCTTCATTTTCTTGATTCACATCTTCATGATAAACTGGAGGATTGGCATAACTTGTGCTTCTTCTTCTGTTTGGTAGATGTTCGTCGAATCTCACATCAATGCTTTCCATAATTTTATGCAATCATTTGTTGCAGCACCTGTATCCCATACTCTTGGATGCATATCCCAAAAATATTCCTTCATCAGTTCTTGCATCATACTTCCCCAATTTTTCATCATTATTCTTTATGAAATATTTGCTACCAAAGACTCTAAAGTGCTTGATTGATGTCAGTTTCCCATGCCACAATTCATATGGAGTTTTATCACAATTTGGTCTAAGATGAGCTTTGTTAAGAATATGAATAGCTGTGTGTACTGATTCTGCTCAGTAGGTTTGGGGAATGTTACTTTCTTGCATCAGGGCTCTGGCAATTTGTTTTACTGACATGTTTTGCCTCTCTACCACTCCATTTTGTTGAGGTGTACCTACAATTGTGAACTGTTGCTTTATCCCACATTCATTGCACAGCTTTGCAAAATTATCGTGAGTGAATTCACCTCCTCTGTCCGATCTGATGCACTTTATCTTACATCCAGTTTGATTTTCTACTAGTTCCTTGAATATCTTGAATTTCTCAAATGCTTTAGATTTATATTTAAGGAATGCCACCCACGTCAATCTGGAAAAATCATCTATTATCAACATGAAATATGATTCTCCACCTAGTGCATTATTTCTTAAAGGTCCACACAAGTCCATGTGTACAAGTTGAAGAGGCTTACTTGTAGATAGTTGGTCTTTAGCTTTGAATTATGTGTGAGTTTGTTTGCCTAGTTGGCAGGACTTACATATGGTATTTGGAGGCTTCTATGTTGTAGGAAAATCTCTGACAACTTTCTTCTTTCTTAGTTTGGTGATGTGGTCAAAGTTTAGATGTCCTAATCTTCTATGCCATAGCCAATATTCGTCAAGTTTGCTGATGTGGCATGCTTCATTCTCTTCTTCTACTATATAGACATTACTCTTTGTTCGAACACCTTTGATTAGGGTATTTCTTGTGGTGATAGACCTTACTTCACAATCTTGGGCTCTCAAAAGGACCTCACATCCTTTATCACACATTTGATTGACACTTAGCAGATTTGATTTCAGACCATCCAAAAATAGTACATCCTGAGCCTCTCCTCTTCCATTATCCATGCTAACTGAGTCTTTTCCCTTGCTTTTCCCTGCTCAATCATTGCTGAATGTTACATTTCCAGATTTCTTTTCATCAAAGGTTATAAACTTGCTTTAGTCTCTATTCATATGTTTTAAGCACCCACTGTCCACATATCATTGGATTTTCTGATCTTGAGCTATTAGAACAAGATCACACTTATTTAGCTTCTTTTTCCATTGCATGCAGCTATTATTTTGGTAAATATCTTGAGGAGACGGACCACAGTATTTGAGAGGACATTCGTGAGACTTGGGCCCAATTTTATGGCACCAAAAAAATTTGATTGTATTTCTGAATGGATAATGTATATGAGTGAATCCACCATTTTTATTAATTCCCCTTGAGTTTCCATACACCAGACTCTGTATGTACATTTTTCACTCCATGGCTTTATGACCGAACCCTTTACAAAAAAAGAATACCCATGGAGGTAGTATCTATCTCTAGAAGAGAGAGTTGTATGAGGTAATATTTTCGATTGTTGCATATTTCGCTGGTTGGACTAGATTTTGTTTATATTACGGTATGCCGCAATATGTCCAGGTTTGTGGCAGAAGAAGCAAGTGATACTTCTCACAGGAGGAAGGAAACTCCTTTGACATCTTTTGAATTTTTTAAATTCATCCTTAGGAGCGCATGAGTCTTTTGGAGTTGACTGTTTCTTCGTTTCTTTCTTTGTAACTTGAGGTTGCTGCTTGTTTCTGATTGTTTCATTGTATATCATGGTCCTGCTAGTTTCTAATTTTGTGGATTCCCTTTCTGCTACTTCATTGTCCTTTACAAATTTTACAAAAATGATATTCGTGTTATCTTCTACCTTCTGTTTGTTGGTTTCTCGTTCATATCTTATCCCAACCTTTATATGAGGCGATATTTGAGCATTAAGAATTATGTCCAAATGACCGGAGATTTTCATTTGAGAAATATTCATAGTTAATTAAATTTGGACCTTCCTTAGGCTTACCACTTCCTCTTACAACTTTTATCGCTTCTGATTTTTCTCCTTTATTTCTCTTTTCAAAATATCCGCTATTTTCCTTGATTCTTCTAGTTCAATCTTCAATTTAATAAGATATTCTAAGTCTAGTTCTATCTTTGCATATTTTAGAAGAATCTCTTTATGTTTCTTACTCTCAAGTTTAATTCTTCTTATTTCCTCCAGGGCACTAATTATCTGCCCCTCAAGATCTAACTCATCTCCATCTTCAAACTCTAGGAGATCTTCCACAAGCTCTTCCTTGGCCATTAAAATGAATCCTAATGTTCCTTCTTCATTGGGGGATTCATCTGAGCTCTTAGATGCACTGTTGTCTTGTTGAACATATAATGATATTCGATTAAATATGTTCCCTTTCGGCCTATTGCTGAAATTGGTTTTCTCTTTCCCTCTTGACTAATTCCTCATTTTCTTGTGAGGACAATTAGATACATAGTGCCCCACTCTTCCATAGTTAAAGCACTTAAATGTAATTTTACCTGTATACTTACATGTTCCTTTCTCTAATCTTCTGACCAATTTTGCCTCTTCATGAGAGCATGATCTTGTACGTTCCTTCTCTTCTCTGCGCGTATCAGCCTTAAAGGTTGCCTCCCTCACATTTTACTTCCCTTTTAGAAGTCTCATCTCATAGACCGTCAAGTTTTGAAGCAATTGGTTCATGGTCAATGTTTCCCAGTTTGTTGTTTCCTCTATGGCAGAAACCTTAGGGTTAAACCTGGATGGTAAGGATCTCAATATATTTTGTAAAATTACATATTCCTTAATGGTTTCTCCTAGTGCTTTCATGTTATTCACAATTTCAGCAACCTTTAAGAAGAAACTGGTTATATCTTCATCTTTATTCATTTTTACATTTTCAAACTGAGCTCTGTAGGCTTACAGTTTGGTCATCTTCACCTTTTTATCTCCCTCATGGATATTTTCTAATGTATCCCATATTTCTTTGGCTGTCTTACTGTGCATTAATTTGATAAATTCTGACTCACATAGACCACTCAAGGGTGCATTCATTGCTTTTGCATTAGCTATGAAAACTTGTTTTTCTTCTTTATCTGTGTCAGCATCTATTGGAGCACATGTTATTTCCATAGCAGCCCAAACTTTTATTCCTAGAGACATTATGTACATCCTCATTCTTATTTTCCAGAAGGCATAGTTTGTGACAATAAACAAAGGGGATTTATTTGTTGAGAATCCTTCTAGGATAGCCATCTTGGGGACCTAGGACCTCCTTCTAGTTTTTAAACTGATATAGAAGGAACTAGCTCTGATACCAATTGTTGAACCCTTAGTTAAACTGAGAGGGGGGGTGAATCATATTAATACATTTATCGACTTTTAAAACTTTCCTTTAAACTTATTTACACCTTAATTTCATGATCAAATTAATGTATAATGAAACAATAATCTTAATATGTGAGTAGCAAGTATTAAGAATATTAAATACAAAACATAAACACAGAATCATCATGCATATATACAACAGATATAAGTGGAAACCCATAAGGGAGAAAACCACATCTTATTATTGTTGTGATGCAAAGGTAAACTCCAATTCCTTCTCACCATCGATTTTCTATAGGCTCAAACCTACAGGAGGCTAATACCTCAAATTCTGCAATTACAAGGAAGCTCCAACTCCCATCTATTTTCTGTAGGCTACAACCCACAGGAGGATCCTACCTCAACTAGCTAGAATTGGACATATATCAAGCTACAACTTTATATGGAAGCACCAACTTCCTCGCACTACCATAAAATCATATGTTGATTTACCTGGATATCAGTTCAGTTTTTCTCCTTCTTCACTCCTGTCCTTCCAGCCTTTAAATCTACTTTATATCAGATCTGGATCTTCACAACTTCTCTATCTACTCTGTATTATTCTTCCGCTCTCTAACCTCTCTATGCATAAAACAATAACATCATTTAGAGAGATTAATTCATGGTTTTTTGTATTCTATATGGGAATATGAAGTGAACAGGCATGATTCTTGCATTCCGCCCATTCAATTCTTCACTCAGCATATTCAGGATGTTGCAACACTAGATACACTCTTTTCAGTATTAAATTGGAGTTTTTCTTTTCCTACAAATACTTTCCTTTGCATAAAAAACAATATAAAATAATTAATACATTTACAGTTACAATAATATTCCAATTCAGCGCTTTCAGCTTCTTAGATTTGTTGTGTGTTTGTCCTCTTCTGCTTTTTGTTCCTTTATATTTTCTCTTTCCATAGTTATATTTCAACTGTGCTACATAACTTCCCTTTTTGCCCGACTCGACACATGCGGTTGCACTATTTTGCATGAGATTGGGTCCTTTTACTTGTCGAAACCTTTACTTGCTATGTTGAGACTTTTCCCTTTATTACACAACTGCAATTGCATAACACTGTTACCTATGGGTTATGGCTCACATAAATCCCTTTTAGCGTAGTGGAGTCTGATATCGACGTTTATTACACATACCTACATTAGTCATCAAACATCACATATTAACATACTGAACAGGGGTTATCGGGTCCCACACGACTTGAACAATCACAATATGTCACACATTGCTTGCCCGCACCTAAATTTTTTTTTTACAAATATCAGAATATGCAGTGTAATCACAAAATGTTTCTTTAAGCCCAATTAAACAAAAAAAACAAAAAGTAATTACATACCGACATAACTTCTTTACTGGAGCGTCCCACAACACTTTCCACCAATCACATTACATTGCACTTCAGTTGCCCACAAGTTTAACTCTCATGGATATCACTAACTCATATAATCTACGATGTGTGGTAGTGCACAGAGATGACACGTGGCTCTTCCCTCATCACACCGCATACAATTTACCATATCGTGCAAACTCTTTATGGTATCCTCTAATATTTGTGATGTGCGCTCATGTACAGTGATGACACGTGGCTCTTCCCTCATCGTGTTGCATACAATTTACCATATTGTGCAAAATATTAATGGTATCCTTTAATATTTGTGATGTGCGCTCGTGTGCAGTGCTCACACGTGGCTTCTTCACTTCGCATCGCAATCAACTTAACTTACCATGCGACGTATTAACACTAAACTCTTAAAATTTTTTATTTGAAAAATCTCTCCTAGTGTGATACGATCTCTGTCGTTCATCTCTCGCCTTCACTTCTGCGATCTAATCCTAGCCATCTGCTCATCCTTCACGCTGATCTTCTTCATCTCTTCCTCCTGCTCTAATCTCTGCCATTAATTCTTAATACTTTGATTCTTCCGTTAAGAGTTCTCTGCCTTAGTCGATTTTCCTTCTTTCAGTTGTCGCCACTCCTCTACATCTTCGTTATCCTTCGTGAGCTTTATTTAGTTTTTAAAAGTGATAATCTCTACTGAGTTGTTCTTCTATTCATTATTCACTCCAAATTGTGATTCTTACACTTACTGTAGTCCTTTGCTGCTTCTCTGTTGCCTCTGCTTCTTTGATGATTCTACGAATCTCTCCTAAGCTTGTTCTTCTGGTTATTCATATAACCATTACACCGTATCAAGCCCTCATTTCTGCCTTTGATACCTCTACTACCTCTGCTTCTTTGTGTTATTGTTGGTTTTGGTGTGGCTCCTTTGTTCTCCTTTTCCATCAATGACAATATTTCCAACAGGGAGGTATTGGCATTGATGCTTTGTCTTCCTCTGGTATCCTTCATGTATTGTGAAAATCCCTTTGTTTTGGTATCCCCACCTGACTATGTCTGAACCCACTGATATCAAGATCTTGCAGGATATTATATCCTTTTTGATATGCTTCCTACTGGGATGATTCTGGTGCATTTGGCCATTTTCCTCTCATTTTCCATTCTCTCCAGGTGTCTCCAGTCTCTGATTGGCAGCATTTTTTTACCATCCTATTAGTTTGTTTTATGGTGACTAAGACTATCATTAGAAGGTCCTGTCAGCTGAAAATATTCTCTCTATTTTTTCATGCTTCCTCCCAGAACAATGCCTTATCCCTTCCTCTAATTTTCAAGAAACTATCTATACGAATCAGATCACGCCTCTCTACTGCTAGATTCCAGATTTTTGATCCTCTTGGTACCCCCTAAATTTCGAGTTTGTCTACAATGGATTATGGCATGCTAATTTCCTTTCCTAGTTCCTTTTCCATAGATCGTTTACCCCCTAGATCCATATCCAGCATAACGTTTCTCCCATCACCTCCTTAAGAATATACGGGTCTCTAAGGTCCACACTCCCTTCCATCTGAGGCTTAGTTAGACAAATCCATGACAAGAGTGCCCATTTTTTTTCCTTTTTCACTCCTTTCCACATAAATCTTTCAAAAATATTAGCAATTTCATTGAAAGTCATTTTGGGGGCTTCCAGGCCGAAGAGTTGGTAGATAGGGATTGATTGCAATAAAACATTCAGAAGGATAACATGAATTTCCATATTGATGGCCCGGAAATTCCAATTTTGAAGGTGTCCTTGGAGGCACTGTAGAAGAACCTTCCAGTTTGATAATCTGATAGTCTTCGTTAGGAAGGCTTGGGTTTGGCTTATGGTGGTGAAAAGGTAAATGTTAGACTTGTCCTTGTTGATCTGAGTTCCCGATGCTTTCATGAAATCATGGAACATACTCAATAGACTTCTCGCCTCCTTCAAGGTTTCGTGGAAAAACATTATGATATCATCCACAAATTTCTAGAGCGTGAGCATGAGGTCATTGCCCCACATCCGCAAACCCTTAAAGTTACCTTCTTGGTTCTTGTATTTAATATATCTCCCCAATCATTCTGATTCCAATATAAATATGAAATGGAGATTGGATCACCTTGTCTTAGGCCTCTAGAGGCATTGAAGTTTGAGTAGGGGATCCATTAAGGAGAATGGAAAACACTAGAGAGCATATCAGAGAGGACATCCACTGAATCCATCTAGCATCAAAGTCATAAGCTTGTAGGATCCAGAGGAGGTAGGTCCAACTTAGTCGGTCATAGGATTTCAAGAGGTTGAGTTTGATCATCATTCCTTTAGAGTAGAGGTTTTGGAGGGAATGGATGGCTTCTTGGGCAGTCACGATTCCGTACAGGATTTAGTGACCTTTGACAAAACCTGTTTTCCTCTGGGATACTAGATCCAGGAGAAGGGGCTTGAGTTGGTTCACTATGATATTGGATATTATTTTATAGATAAAATTACATAACAAAATGGGTTGAAAGCCCTTGGGCTCTTCAAAATTTTCTAACTTCAGAATTAATGCTAAAAAAGTAGAGTGGAGAGTAGGGTGTACCTTTCTTGACCTCCTAGATTCTTCTACCACTTCTGTATATCTGTACCCATGATTGGAAATTTTTTTAGTACAATTCTACTGTAAATATGTCTGGTCCCAGTGCCTTGTTTTTCACCAGAACTTTGACTACCTCCTCAACCACTTCCAACGTGACTACCCACATTAGTTCTAGGTTCTGTTCTCTTCTCACAAAATGTGGTATAAGCCGTGTGATCTAGTCAATTGCCTCAAACCTCTAAGGGTTTGGTTCTGACATAATATTTTGAAAATGGTTTACCATTATGTTTTCCATTTCTTCATGTTGAACCACCTTGTTCCCTCCTAGGTCCAGCAGGGAAAATATTCGGTTGTGTTGTCTATGTTGTGTCATTTCCTCATGGAAGAATATCGTATTCCATTCCACTTCGCCGAGCCATTGATTTCTTGATTTATTCCTCCATAAGATATCCTCTCGCTTCCTCCTTTCCTTAATATGTGTCACGATCTTGCCTTCCTCCTCTACCAGGGTTTTCATTCTGCCCTGCGTTATCATATTCTATTGGATCTGCTTCATACTAACCTCTAGCCATTCCATTTCTTTTTTAAAGTGCCCAAACTCTTCTTTATTCCATTTCTTGATATTTTTTAAACTCTTTCAGTTGGAGCTGGAATGTATGCATGAAATTTCTCCCCTGCTACAAGATTGATTCCCACCATTCCTTTACTCTGTCTAGATATGTTGGGTCACACAACCAGAAGGATTTGAACTGAAAAGGTCTATTGTGGTGCCCCTTCTTAATATATATATCCAGCCTAATAAGCCAATGTTCGGAACTGGAGCAAGGTAAGATCAACACTTAATAATATATGTCTCATATGATGAGCTCTCCCAATGCCAAGAACTTGTCCAATCGAGAGACCACCTGGTGCACCCCTCCCCTCCTGTTATTATATGTATCGAATCCATTGACTGTAGGTATATGATCAACCATATGCATATGGGCTTGCATTTTTCTGAATAGTTCCATTTATGGTTCCTCTCTTCTAATGTCCCCTTTTTTTTTGCAAGCGAGGTTATCAAGTTGCAATCAACCTTGTAGATTAAAATCATTTATAACCTTGTGTAGATGGTGGAATATTTCTGATAGAGGTATTACCTTGCCCGAGTTCACCAGTGTTTCCGCTACCAGTTGTATTGATTCCTGGATGTTTTTCCTTCCCTTATTTTTTCTTCCTTTCCCTCGAGGTTGTGTTCCTAGTTGATCCCCAAGGTCCGATTTTCTTTGTGCTTGGATGGCCATATATTTCTGGAGAGTTTCCCTATATAGCTTCTTATGATCTTCTAGGATAAAAAATTCTTCTATATGTCTCCATTCGTTTAGTAGCCTTTTCAGAATTATTTCTTTCGAGCTCAACTCCTCTTTTGATGCATCCACCTACATGACCGAGAGATATATTATTTGTTCATGATCCTCTTTGTTGAATTTTTGCGATTGAGATTTCAGTTTCGGTGTGGCTACTGCTTTTGGTTTCTCTTGCTCCTGGTCCATTTCCTTTGGCATCTCCTAGTCCATTTCCTTTGACGTCTCCTGATCTTGCTCCTAGTCCATTTCCTTTGACAACTCGTGATCTTGCTCCTGGTCCATTTCCTTTAACATCTCCTCATCTTGCTCCTGGCCTATTTCCTTTAGCCTCTACTCCTCTTTCAAGGATTCCCATTCCTCCTGTAGAACTTATAACTTGTTATGGTTCGATTTTTTCTTTGGGTGGTTAGGGTTTTGGATCTGCGGCCCTTGTGTATTCTTTTTCTTTTTTGTGACCTCTGTAAGCCTTTCACTTTCCTCTATTGCATTTTCCAGGTCCTGTCCCCCTTTCATTACTCCTATGTCCAACTGATTCAATGGGAAGTCTTTGTATAAGTGACCATACTCATGATCTATGTGGCATAAAAATGATATGTGTTGATAATCTAGAGGTTGTTGCCAAACTTCATCATGGTATTCCATTTCCACCGCTTCAGGGAGGGGATACACTATATTAATGTATACGCAGATATGAGCATAAGAAGTATATCTTCCCCTAGATATTTAATTATATATTTTCAAAAACTTTCCAATGAAATTTCCAATGCCTTCTAGTATTTCTGGATCCCAAAAGTCGACAGGTAGGGAAAATAGACGAAACCAGATAGGCACTGCTAGGAAATTGTCCCTGTCTGGGTTGTAGCATTCCTTCCAATATGTCATGAGGAGGTCTTCATTATGGTAGAAATATGGCCCATTTACAAATATTCCTTCTTTGTCTTGCAGGTTCGAGAATATTACTATGAAAAATCCTTTGGCTCCCTGTTTCAACTCAATATGGCCTTTTCAATTCTATTTCTATTCTATCCATTTTATCGGGTTCTTCTCTGTTGGCCATGTTCTAATAAACTTACATATCATGGCATGGCCCTTCCTATGGCTTCAGTATTTCTCCATTTTATTCATTGGGATCACGAATTGGGGTTTCTTAGCTGCTCGTGGAAGACATTTTCCTCTCATTTGTGCCTGCCAATTGCCGCCAAGAACCGGATCTGGGCTTCCACCATTTTCAGGAGGGTCGGACTACTTACCTAGGTTCCCACTTGCTTCTCCAGCATTTAAATTCTTGTAGGAGGGGATCCCCCCAACACCTGCACACCCCCCCCCCCCCCTTTCTAGGGCCTTCATCACCCCTCTCAGGTTCCAACCTGTTGTGGTCTGCTACAATAGGCTTCTGGATAGCTATACATGCTCAAGAAAACCCTAGCTGGTGCACCTAACCCTAGCAGATCGCATCGCTTGGTACACTTCCACCGGATCTGTCAAGTATATTAAAAACATAAATTTACTTAATATAATTGATAGGTTAGATTAATTAAATATGTCTTATTAAATGACTATTTAAACATCTAAAAATATTGATAATTAAATTGATTTCATTTTAGATTTGTGTGATCCATGTTTATTTTGAGAAGATTTGATTAATCATATCATTAGTTGTTGGTCTTCAAACCATCTAATGTGATTCATCTTTAATACAAAGGTGAAACAACCAATCTATCATCATGTTTAAATAACAAAGATCATCATAACAGTCAAGAAAATGAAATATTTAAATTAAAATTTTATTTATCTTAAAAGAAAAAAAACAAAAAAAGCGAGTTATTTATGGAAACTAATTATAATTAAAAAAAATAAAAATAAAAATAAAATAAAATAACATAAAAAATAGGAAAGAAAAATGATAGAAAAATATAGTAACAGTGAAAAGGTGATTAAAATTATATTTTTATATTATAAAATAAGTTGAGAAAAAATAGATCAAAGTCCAAGTATCAATTTAAAATATTATTGTACTAGTATGTATTATTATTATATAACTCACCATTAAGTTCGTATATTATTATATAAGATCAAGATATTTATGTAAAAATATAAGGAGAAGGTAAAAAAAAATTATAATATAAAATTACTAACAAAGAAAGGAAATAAGACTATAATAATAAATTTTATATAATGATATAAAATATTATTTTGTAATATTATCATATAAATATGTATGTTTGTATCTTATACTTAGAATATAATACAGTATTATTATACATAATATCATAAAAAATAGGTTAAGACAAATAAAATATAAATAAATTAAATTAAAATCCTCTATGCATATGTTCAATTCAATCCATAACCTACCTTAAATTTTTTTTTTCATTTCTTTCCCAAAGTTTTGGATATCACTCTTGTTCTTGTTTTTTTCATTGTGAAGCTTAGATTTCCCTTCCTAGCTTTGGTTTATTTTTATGTCAATGAATTGTTATGAAAATTATAGAGTTTCATTTATGAAAATCTGGTTTAATAAGTTTTTTAATGATTATACAGAAAGTTTCAATTACTTTTTTATTTATGGTAAAATGTCATTTTGGACGTCACTCATGCATGCATATTTGGTGCTTTGGAATCATCAACGGGGAATGTCCACCTCATATCCGTGATTCTAGTAGAGCATCACTTATGTATGGATATCTATGCAATCATGAATTTGTAGGTGATATGCATGTATGAGAATTTTTTAGAAAGACATGTTCACCCATTCAATAGTAGCTTTTAAATTTTTCTATGTTAGAGTTATTTTTTCAATAAACTTGTTTTTATTGCTCTTGAATTGATAAAAGTCATTTTTTTTTGCATATATGTTCATTTGGATATAATGAGAAAGTGTGTTATTGTGTTATAATATTCTCTACAAATGTGTTGGATTTGTTTTCTCAATAAACTTGTTTTTATTGCTCTTAAGTGATGAAATCCATCATTGTTGCATATAGGAGCATTTAGCTCTGATAAGAAAACTGTGATACCATGTTATAATTTTCTGTACAAATGTGTTGGAATTGGTTTCTCAATAAACCTGTTTTTACTACTCTTAAGTGATGAAATCCATCGTTGTTGACTTCATTTGGGTGGTCAATATTCTCATTGACAAATCCCTCTACATCTCTCATTTCCTCATCATTTCCAAGTACAACCACATCTCTTTCAAGTTCTCTATTTTGGACCTATGCATCTCCTTCATGCTCTGTATTTTCCTTTAATTCTTTTCTCTTTTATAGTAGATTATCATTTTTTTCATTTAAAATAAATACATTTTTTAATATATATATATAAACGACTAAAATTTTGAACTAAAAATGTTAAGTAGGTGTAGGTTTTTCTATGTTGATGCATCACACTATTCTACATTTGGAGGTAAAGAACACTAGGGCCCATTCACTTAATGTGCCCTAATGTGTTAAATCTTTATGCAATTCATCAAATCCATTTAGTTCCAACTTAATCTTATTTTCCTAAAAAACATTCGTATTAACATCAAATATATATCTTAAAAATATACAATTATAATTGTATCTAATTATAAAATAAATTTTTTAAAAGCTAATGTAGAAATTTGATTGTGAAAGTGGTCTTTTTTAATGATATAACTAGTAAATCTATTATCTTTTTTTTTTTTAATGATTCAATTAAGATTAAAATTTAAGATTTGTATGATGTCATGATGAACTTTTTTATTTTTCATGTTAATTACCTTTTATAACTCTAGGATGTTCTTAATATTTCCTTTGTTTTAAATAAATGGAACTCGATTATATATTTAAAAAGAGAATTAGATAAAAGAATTTGAGGATTATAAATTTTTGTTTCTCGGGATTGACAATGTGAATGTTTATTTACATAAAGTTGGCTCCCATGTTCAATACCTCTCCGTGAGGTTTGAATATAATAGGTAATGGGAATTGCACAACATATAAATTAAATACTTTATCCATCAAAAATCATTTCTATATATTATAGTAGTTTTCACTTGAGTAATATTTCAATTTGGCATTCAATTCATTATTAATAAATTTGTTTTATGTAGTAGGGAGTACAATAATATTGTAATCAAATAATAGGAGAAAAAAATATTCACAATATAATTTATTTGAATAAATAAATGTGTGTAATTGTTTTACTTAGTAGGGAGTACAATAATTTTGTAATCAAATAATAGGAGAAAAAATATTCACAATATAATTTATTTGAATAAATAAATGTGTGTAAAATATTTTAATAAGAAACTATATTTGTAATTATAAAATATAAAACTATAACTTAAATTTGTGAATATACTTCGTATTTTGTTCTTCTTATGTATATAGAGAAAGAGTAAACCAAGTGTGGAGTTAAGAAAATAAATCATAACATAAAGAAGAATATCTCCTTCCAAAAATGTCTTCATATTAAAATGACATTCACTTTCTTGTATATCAAGACTATTGTTCTTCATATACAATTTCTGACAAGCATGCAATTGGGGCTAGGATATGTAGATGAACTTGGAGTAAACTCTATTTTTGTTAATAAAAATTAACATTATTTACATCTATGCTAGATATATTGTAATTGAATGTATTTATAATATCTTATTTGAGTTACATGCTCATTTCATGCTTTCTTCGGAGGATTATTAATCACCAAAGGATTTTCACCCCCAATTTCCTATTTCAATATCCATAATTTATTTTTTAATGTATGTGAATAGGTTATGTTGGTTTACATATATGTTTTCACCCACAATTTCCTATTTCAATATCTATAACAAAATTTCGTGTTTATAACTCTTTTCATCAATATCTTTGAAACCTTCACTACCTGCTTCCATGGAAGGAAAATTTGCTTTTCATTCCTCGAGGATGCCTTCTTCACTGCAATGTCTTATTTCTTCTAGGCTACTCTTTTCTATGCTATTTCCTTATGGCGTTTCTTTTGCAACATGTGGTGCAATTTATAGTACAAAAATATTATAATTATCTAAAGTGGATGTGGTTATTTATACTATTTAATATTTTTAGTAAATAATTTTTTTTCTTGGGGAGAAACTATATTTTATTTCATGAAAACTATATATATATATATATATATATATATATATATATATATATATATATTGTAAATTTGGTAGTACTCCTATATTAATCATATGTAAAGTAGGTTATCAAATATGTTTCGGGTGACATGAACCTGCCCATAGGAAACCAAGTCTGTTGGCCATCGGTGAACATCATAGCTTATCCAAAACTGAAATATTTTGATCATGTCTAACCACGCTTTGAACACTATCATATCTACCATCAAACTATACTGACTACTGTAAATGTAAATGGTATTTGACATCATTAAAAAAAATTACAGAACTTTTCAAGAACACCATGACTTGCAGATGTTAAATCATCTGAGGATTCTACAGGGGTTAGATCCTTTGCACTCGATCCCAGCATCTCTTGCTGTTGCATGCTCTGCAATTTCTTTTCCATACGTCCAAGACAAACATTCTAATGGTAAAATTTCCCAATGCCCCCTTACGAGGACTCCCAGACTCTCTCAACCAAACACCCCAAACGTGGAAATTCGCAACATCTAAGAACTCAATAGATGACATTACTAATTTTCTGGGATACCTAATGCCCCCTTTCAAGAGATGTGAGACACAACATGGTAGTAAGGAAAGGAGGATTGACAGTTTCCCCATTCCTTTGACCCCATTCAGAAAAAATAAAGATACAAGTGGTTTCTCATCGTTTTGTGCTTCGAACTCCATTTCAAGTAAAAATAAAGTTTGTACTACATACCAAGACCTCCCCCTCGACGTCGACCTAGTGGTATCAACCTTGATATGTTGTCAATTCCGTTGGTGCCAGTGCTCGAGCACCCTCCTTCCTTGACACCTTAGTCTTCCTTTGTTGCAGAAACATTATTGCATGCAATGCATGCCCCATCCCACACACCACCTGTTGATGCCGTTCCTTATGGCATCCCAGTTGGTCCTCACATTTCTTATCCCAATCATTAATGCTTGCAATGCGTGTTGGCACTTGGTAGCTCGCTCACTCCATTTTCCCTGTTGTCTTTTTGTTATTCTCTTGATTCGCATGCGAGCTATCTGCCACCCTCACACCCTAATCAGGGGTTCTAATTCTCATTCCCTTCTACATCCCTTTTAAGAATTTCCTCTATTTCTTCCATCCCTTCCTCCTAGTCAAATCTACCAACATGAGTGTCCAACTCCTTTTCCGGATTACTACATCCCTAATTTTCTAAGAAGACGGCAACAACGTTTCCATATCGGCGAACATGCATTTGAATGATGTATTCCATGTATGAAATTAGTTCCCCTATTTCCTGGGTGAGTGTCGCCATTCTCAAGCCTTTACTTATATTTTCTCACTTGGTTCCTTGATGAAGCTTTTTAATTATTTCTATCACCATAGTTGAGTCCCCTTCCACCACTAATTTATGGATTCTTTCTCATTGCACAATGATGAGGCCATGTTTCACAACATTGAATTGCACTTCATTGTTTCTTTCTATACCACAATCTGATGCAAACACTAGGAGCACCCTACCCTGGAAATATTTGAAGATTCCTCTATATCTCGCTTCTCTTGGTTTTCCCTTGGAAGCACCATTGAAATTCAGTTCTATGAACTCAACAGGTAGATTTATGAATTTCGAAGGTGATGGAGAAAGGTGGGATTGAGTTTTATAATAAATTGGCACTAACATCTGCGGAGTTAAATTTAGCATGTTAAGGATCCTTGCTTCCAGTCCCAAAGCTTTCGAATCATCCAGGTGTCATTTATGTGCTAGAAAAGTTTCCCAAGTATTTTGGTTTATGGTCTTCCATACCTCCAAATATGCCTTCTTTTGATCCTTAAATATCCTCCTGTTTCTTTCCTTCCAAATTGCTTAGATTTTGAACCCCAAGGAGATGCCCCATGCTCTATAGAGGATCATGTTTTTGCATACTTTTTTCCTCCATTTCCCAATTGTGGTATGAATGTTTCTTCTGTCTTGGTCAAAGTACCCAAAGCAGATATCATCATTCTGTAATAACTTATTAGTGTAAGGGAAAGAGTTTAAGAGATGTTCCATCATTTCTGGTTGCGCCCTACACATATGACAGATTGAAGGTCCCTACACTCCTCATCTTTGTATTTGATCCCATATCAGACCATGACTAACTAGAAAAAGGAAGAACACCATATTTGGCTAAAGGTTGTGGGACTATAATTTACTCCAAATAGTTGGGAGGTGCTAGTGTTGATGCTCTGCCTTCCTCTGGTATCCTTCTTGCATCGTGAACATCCCACTATTTTACTATCCCCACTTGAGGATGTCTGAACCAATTGATATCTATATATTGCGGGAGTATATCTCATTTTTGTATGCGTCCCACTGGGGTGATTCTGGCGCATTTGGCCATTTTCCTCTTTCTTTCCATTCTCTCCAGCTGTCTCTAGTCTCTAATTGGCAGTATTTGTCTACCATCCTATTAGCTGGGCTTTTGGTGACTAAGAATATCTCTAGAAGGTCTCGTCGGCTGAAAATATTCTCTCTATGTTGTCATGCTTCCTCCCAGAACAACGCCTTATCCCCTCCTCTAATTTCCTAGAAACTATGTATACAAATCAGATCACGCTTCTCTACTGCTAGATTCCAGATTATTGATCCTCTTGGTACTCCCTGAATTCTGAGTTTGTCTTCAACGGATTATGGCATTCTATATTTCCTTTCCCAGTTCCTTTTCCATAGATCCTTTCCCCCCTTGATTGATCTCCACCATAAATTTTCTCCCATCATCGGCTTAAGAATATACGAGTCTCTGAGGCCCATGCCCCGTTCCATGCAAGGCTTAGTTAGACAGCTCCACGACAAGAGTACCCATTTTTTTCCTTTTGTGCTCCTTGACACAGGAATATTTCAGAAATATTATCCATTTCATTAAAATCCGTTTTGGGGGCTGCTAAGCCCAAGATTTCATAGATAGGTATTGATTTCAATACAAAGTTCAAAAGGATAACATTAATTTCCATATTGATGGCCCAAAATTTCCAATTTTTAAGGTGTCCTTGGTGGTGCTCTAGAAGAGCCTTCCAGTTTGATAATTTGATTCTCTTGGCTAGGAACATTTGGGTCTAGGTTGTGGTGTTGCAAATGTAAATGTTAAACTTGTCCTTGTTGATCTGAGTTCCCAAGTCTTGCATGAAATCCTGGAACATACTCAATAGAATTCTTTCTTCCTTCAAGGTTTAGTGGCAGAACATCATGATATCATCCACAAATTGTTGGTGCATGAGTGTGAGATCATTGTCCCACATCTACAAACCATTAAATTTCCCTTCTTGGTTCTTGGATTTAATATATCTCCCCAATCATTTTGATTCCGTTATAAACAGGAAAGTGAGATTGGATCGCTTTGTCTTAGGGCTCTAGAGGTGTTGAAAGTTTGAGTAGGGGATCCATTAAGGAGAATGTAGAACACTGGAGAGGATATCAGAGAGGATATCCACTGAATCCATCTTGTATCAAAGTCATAAGCTTGTAGGGTCCAGAGGAGGTAGGTCAAATTTAGTCATTCATAGGCTTTCGAGGCGTCGGGTTTGATCATCATTCCTTTAGAGCGGAGGTTTTGGAGGGAATGGATTTCTTCTTCGGCAGTCACAATTCCATCCAAGATTTGGTGACCTTTGACAAAACCAATTTGCTCTGGGGACACTAGAACTGGGAGAAGGGACTTAAATTGGTTCACCATGATAGTGGATATTATTTTATAGATAAAATTACATAATGAAATGGGTCGAAATCGCTGGGGATATTAAGAATGTTTTGATTTCATAATTAACACTAAAAAAGTAGAGTGGAGAGTAGGGTGTACCTTTCTTGACCTCTTGGATTCTTTTACCACTTCTTTATATATGTACCCATGATTGACTAGTTTGTTTGGTAGAATTCTTCTGTAAATCTATCCGGTCTTGGTGCCTTGTTTTTTGCTAGAATTTTGACTACCTCCTCAACCACTTCCAATGTGACTACCCGCATTAGTTTTAGGTTCTATTCTCTGCTCACCAAATGAGGTATATTCCTTGTGAAACAATCAATTTCCTTAGACCTGTGAGGGTTTGGTTCTGAAAAAATATTTTGAAAATGGTTTACCATTAGGTTTTCCATTTATTCATGGTGAAGCACCTTTTTCCCTTGTAGGTCCAGTAGAGAAAATATTTGGTTGTGTTGTCTGTTGTATCATTTCCTCATGGAAGAATTTGGTATTTCATTCCCCATCTCGGAGCCATTGAACCCCTGATTTATGCCTCCATAAAATATCCTCCTACTTCCTCGTTTCCTCAATATGTGTCACAAGCTTGCCTTCCTCCTCTACTAGGGCTTTCATTTTTCCCTGCGTTATCATACTCTATCGTAACTGCTTCATACTAACATGTAGCCATTCCATTTATTTTTTAATGTGCCCAAACTCCTCTTTATTCCATTTCTTGATTTCATTTAACTCTTTCGGTCAGACCTGGAATGTATGCATGACATTTCTCCTCTTCTTCGAGATCGATTCCAACCATTTCTTTACTTTGTCTAGGAATGATGGGTCGCACAAACAAAAGGATTCAAACCGAAAGGGTCTATTGTGGTGCCCCTGCTTAAGATCTATCTCCAACCTAATAAGCCAATGATCAGAACTCGAGAAAGGTAAGATCAATACTTCATAATATCTGTCTCTGTTGATGAGCTCTTCCAAAGCTAGGAACTTTTCCAAACGAGAGACTACCTGGTGGACCCCTCCCCTCTTGTTGTTCCTAGTATGTAGTCCAGTTGTTGTAGGTATATCAACCATATACATATCAACTTCCATATTTCTGAATGGTTCCATTTCTAGTTCTTCTCTTTGGATGCCCCCCCTATTTTTCTACAAGTGAGGTTATTAAGTTGAATTTGCCTCCTATCAAACCTATTTTTTCATCATGTAAATCTCCTATCTTTCCTAAGTCCCGTTGGAAAAAATCCTTTCTTGGAGAGTGAGGGTCGTAGATTGCCAAGATCAGGCCCCATTCTTTTGTACCTATAGGTCTAAATCTTCTTGACAAGACTCCAGATAGGCCCAGCCATAGGTCAATGGTGACCTCTACACGGTTCCAAAGGACGGCTATACCTCACTCACTTTGTTTCACATTAATTTATACTGCTTCATACCTTGGTCCCATTCGACTGACAATGGCTGTATTTTTTTCCCTGATATCTTTGTTTCTTGGAGGAGCATTATTCAAGGCTTCTCTTTTTGAAATCAATTTTGTAGATATGTTTGTTTGACCTAGTTTTTTAAGTTTTTCACATTCCAAGAGATTACAATCATTAATGAACCTTGTGTAGATGGTGGAATACTGCTGATAGCAGTATTACCTTGCCCAAGTTCACCAGTGTTTCCCCTACCTGTTGTATCGATTCATATATGTGTTTCCTTCCCTTAGTTTTTCTTCCTTTCCCTTGAGGCTGTGTTCCTAGTTGATCCCCCAGGTATGATTTTATTTGTGCTTATTTGGCCATATATTTCTTGAGCGTTTCTCTATATAAATTCATATGATATTCTGGGATAAACCTTTCTTCTAGATGTCTCTATTCGTTTAGTAGCCATTACAGAATTTTTTCCTTCAAGATCAGCTCCTCCTTTGACGCATCCACCTACATGATCGAAAAATCTATTGTTTGTTCCTGATCCTCTTTGTCGGATTCTTCTGAATGAGATTTCATTTTCAATGGGCTATTTTTTTTGGTTTCTCTTTCTCCTAGTCCATTTCCTTTGGCATCTCCCAGTCCATTTCCTTTGACGTCTTCTGATATTTCTCCTGGTCCATTTCCTTCGACATCTCCTGATATTTCTCTTGGTCCATTTCCTTTGAAAACTCATGATCTTTCTCTTGGTACATTTCCTTTGACATATCCTCATATTGCTCCTGTTCCATTTACTTTAGCCTTTGCTCCACTTTCGAGGATTCCCCTTCATCTTGTAGAAATTTGAACCTGTTCTCGTTCGAGTTTTGATTTGAGTGGTTAGGGTTTTGGATCTGTGGCCCTTTTTTATTCTTTTTCTTTTTTTTGACCTCTGTAAACATTTAATTTTCCTCTGTTTCATTTTCCTGGTCCTCTCCCCCTTTCGTTACTTCTATCTCCAACTGGTTTAATGGGAAGGCTTTGTATAAGTGACCATACTCATGATATATGTGGCATCAAAACGTTATGTGGTTATAATCCAGAGGTTTATGCCAAACCTCATCATGGTATTCCATTTCCATCACTTTAGGGAGGGGATACACTATACTCATATATACGCAGATGTGAGCATAAGATGTATATCTTCCCCTAGATGTTTAATTAGCTATTTTAACAAACTTTCCAATGAAATTTCCAATGCCTTCTAGTATTTATTGATCCCAAAATTTGACATGTAGGGAGAATAGAAGAACCTAGATAGGCGCTACCATGAAATGCTCCCTATCTGGGTTGTAGCATTCTTCCCAATATCTCATGAAGAGGTCTACATTGTGGTAGAAATATGGACCATTTTCAAATATTCCTTCTTTTTCTTGCAGGTTCGATAATATTACTCTAAAAAATCCTTTGGCTCCCTGTTTCAACTCAATATGGCCATTTGGCTGCCATTTCTATTCTATCTATTTTATGGGGTCCTTCTCTGTTGGCAATGTTTCAATAAACTTACATATAATGGCATGGTCCTTCATACCGCTTCCATATTTCTCTAGTTTATTCATTGGGATCATGAATTAGGGTTTCTTAGTTGCTCGTGGAAGACATTTTCCTCTCATTTGTGCCTGCCAATTGGTGCTAAGAACCAGATCTGGGGTTCCGTCATTTTTAGGAGGGCCTGACCACTTATCGAGGCTACCACTTGCTTCACCAACAGTTACATCATTGTAGGAGGGGATCCCCCCCTCCCCTTCTGGGGCCTTCATCGCCCCTCTCAGGTACCAACTTGTTGTGGTCTTTTGCAACATGCTTCTGGACGGCTTCACATGCTCAAAAAAACTCTAGCTGGTGCACCTAACCCTAATAGATCACATCGCTTGGTACGCTCCCCCCTGGATCCTTCAAGTATATTAAAAACATGAATTAACTTAATAGAATCTACAGGTTAGAGTAATTAAATATGTCTTATTAAATGACTATTTAAATATCTAGAAATATTGATAACTAAATTGATTTAATTTTAGATTTGTGTGATGTATGTTTATTTTTAGGATGTTTGATTAATCATATCATTAGTTGTTGGTCTTAGAACCATCTAATGTGGTTCATATTTAAGACAAAGGTGAAAAAACCAATCTATCATCATGTTTAAATAACAAAGATCATCATAAATGAAATATTTTAATTAAAATTTTATTTATCTTAAAATAAAGGAAAAGAAAAAAACAATGATATAGTTATGGAAACTAATTATAATTTAAAAAAATTTGAAAAAACAAAAATAAAAATAAAATAAAATAACATGGAAACTAGGAAAGAAAAATGATAGAAAAATATAGTAAGAGTGAAAAGGTGATTAAAATTATATTATTATATTATAAAATAAGTTGAGAAAAAAAAAGATCAAAGTCCAAGTATAAATTTAAAATATTATTATACTAGTATGTATTATTATTATATAACTAAGCATTAAGTTTGTATATTATTACATAATATCAAAATACTTATCTAAAAATATAAAGAGAAGGTAAAAAAAGATTAAAAAAAAAAAATTGTAATGATGATGATGATGATGGTTAACGTCCACTATAGACCAATCTTTGGTCTATCGGACCTAAAGAAAAGAGTTATTTAGCTTGATTTAAGATTTTATTCCTATGCTCGAAAAGCTTGGAGAGAAGTCTCTCGAGCTTACTATAATTTTGACATCTTAAAAGGCTAGGAAGGTGAGTTTTGCAACAAGGACTATGAAATTGAGCTCTAATGTGGTTGTATGCAGGGCACTCTAAGAGGAAGTGATTTTCATCCTCGATGTTCATATTCTCAGAGAGATGGTAGATCCTTTCCATCCATGGTGTTTTAGTAATTGTCCAACGACCTGTTTGTTCTAATCGTTCTAATCTTGGCTATATTAATTTTCTTCTTTGAGCTAGTTAAAACAAAGAGATACTTTTAATCTTCTAGGGTGGGGTTGATGACCTCCTTTTAATATCTTAATTTTCTTTTAGCTGCTAGATCTTTCTCACACCACATTTTTTCTTTGAACTTAGAAGTAACAATTTTTTTAATGTTATTAATGTTTTGCAATGCAACATTCTCGTCAATCTCCTAATGGTTTAACCAAACCCTGGTGTCTTTATACCAACCTCTTTTAAGCCTTAGGTAGTTTTGACTGAAATTTAAAGCTAGCTTGGGAAGTCTATAGTCTCCTATGCTATTAAGCTTGTGCTATATAAAATTACTAAAAAAAAATAGCACTATAATAATATATTTTATATACTAATATAAAACATTATTTTGTAATATTATCATATAAATATGTATTTTTATATCTCATACTTAAAATTATATTATTATTAGAATAAAATAGATATTATTATCAATAATATTATTATATGTAATTAAATATTAAAACATTATAAAAATATGTTAAGACAAATAAAATATAAATAAATTAGAAAAAGTTACGACCCAAAATAAAAATCTAACGGGTAATAAGAAACAATCAAGAAGAGAGGGCCCTAATCTAACCTCTATTTAGTTTCCAACCATCTTTTCATTCAAATTTAAATATAAACCAATATAATTTATTTTATATATTGAGAGAGCATCATAGTTTTCAAAAATACAAGTTCATATTTTCTATTTATTTTCTTATATTACATATTTTTCAAATTTTTGATTTAAAAAAATAATTAGGGTCCTCTATGCATTGATTAAATTGAGTCCATAACCTTTTTTTTTTCCAAATTTTTGGATATCACTCTTGTTTGAGTTTTCTTCATAGTGAAAGTTAGATTTCCCTTCCTAGCTTTGATTTATTTTTCTGTGAATGAATTATTATGAAAATTACAGAATTTCTTTTGGTTTAATAAATATTTTAATGATTATACACAAAGTTTCAAAGACCTTTTTTTTTTTTAATTGTAAAAAGTCATTTTGGATGTCACTCATGCATCATATTTGGTGCTTTGGAATCATCACCGGGGAATGTCGACCTCATATCCGTGAGTCTAGGAGAGCATGCATGTGTTTTTCACTCATGTATGGATATCTACGCAATCATGAATTTGTAATTGATATGCATGCATGAGATTTTTGCTTCATATCTTGTTGATTGAGGCTTGTTATGCATGCACTAGAGTTGTTCACTTTACATGTGCATGACTATCTATGCATGCATGAATGCGTAGATGCTATGAATGTATCAGTTTTCTACTTATGCGTTGTGTGTTATGAACATAAATATATATGATAAATAACAATGACTTTTTTTTTTTTTTTTTTAATCTAGGATAATCGGTAACTGGTGAGAGTTACCCCCACACAATAGCAATTAACTTATGCCTCAACAGGAGCCGAGATGTCCACTATGGGGTTGCCTACTCTTCTAGCCTAGACACAACAGGGCATATACTCAATAAGATTTGAACCTCTATCTCGTGAGTTTCACCCAACGAAACTTACCGTTAAACCACATGTCACTGTATAAATAACAATGACTTATTATTAATGAAGAGGAAAATAAGGAAGGACATGACCCCACCAACAGACATGAATCTCATGAAAGGGAACTTCCCTCCTAGTAAATGAAAGGGAACTTCTCTCCCAGTATATAAATGGGGCCTTCATTGTATTAAAACCGTATCATTTCATTCACATAATATAAAATATATTATACTTTTATACGTACCCTTTTATTATATTCCAAGTATTTGGATTAATTCACTCGTGAATGAACTAAGTTACATTGTGTGTTTCTAGTTGATTGAGGCATGTTATGCATGCATGAGTTTTAGTTCACTTCACTAGTGCATGGGTAGTTAATTGATATCAATGAGTTTTTTAATAGCGTTTATCCTTGTACATGTACTAGAATCCTAGTTAGCATTAGTTAGCTATATATGTAGAGTAATTTATTATGCATTTCATTTTATTCATTGAAGTAATTTGAATTATCTAATTCTTTATTCATTTGTTTGGTCTGAAATTTGAAATTTTTTCTTCTAATTCACAATTAAAATCTAATGTGCTAATTATCCATATTTTTATACTCTAACATATCTACATCACATTTTAGTCATTTATTTTCTTCTATTTCTTAATAGCTCAACTGTATATTTTATAATAGTCTAGTGGAAATCTTCCCCTTGCACTCCTATGGATATATATGCTACAACATGATCTTGCAATAGTTAAACAACCCTTAACTTCATAATAATTTAAGACAACTATGTTTTTTAAGTGCATCACATTTTTTATATCGTTTTCATAAATTTTTCATTCAAAGTCTTTTTATACAATCTAGTTGGTTGTGACTAGTTTTGATGCAAGTTTCTTATCACAAACATTTGATAAAGTGATATCAAGGTACTCAAAGCTTAGTTCATCACTACTAGCTCTATTTTATTTCATAATCATCTCTATTGAAAATTTTCACCTCATGAAGACACCAATCACCTATTAACATTTCAAGTTATCCTTTGACTTCAAGGATAACCAATATATTTCCAAGCTAGTCTTAGAATGATAGGAAAATAGCCCTATAGCCCCAAGGTAGGCTTATAAAAATATGTTCATCTCTAAAAAGACTTACATTATTCAAATATAGAGCCTCAAAGGTATAATTATTAATAGGATTTTCTCTTTCATGGGAAAACCTATTGTATACATGAGATTTTTTCTCACTTTCTAGGTGATTACTTGTTTTGATTCTATCTGCACAAGTTATTAAAGTAGGGATCATCTCCAATGGATTAGCTCCCACACAAAGTAGACTATAATTCCTGTCCATGCTTACAAAGGAATTCATGCTCCTATTAGACAAGGTATTTATCATTACCTTTAGTTATGCATTACATCCTTAGAAATTCTCATGTGTTTGTGTATACCTACATACATCTATATAGGCTGACGTGCATGAATTAATCATGCACTTTCATTCTGACATTTGGCCTTTCTAAATTACAATATTTTTCCTCGATTTTATCTATTCAACACACTTTAAAATTATATTTATATTTATGGATATCCTTTTCAAGGGAATCCTTTATTATAGACTTTCTCCATAACCATATTCTAACTTCACTTCGTACTTAGGTAAAACACGTAGTGTAGACATCATCGAAAAAATCTTAAGCAAGTGTTGTGCATTTCTCATTAATATAGATTGTTTATGCATTCATGTCTATGGATTCCAGATTATATACTTACATTTATTTTTGGAAATATAAAATTAATCTTTTACCTTGATAAGGCTCATAACCTTATGAGACTCATTCTTCTTATATTTAACATGCATATTGATTATATATGCCCCACTTTATCTAGATATCTACGTTACCCCATTAGAAATATTTTAAAAGTTATACATTTTCAATTCCAAACAAAATTCCTTAGCCTTTTGGATTCATAAATTATAGTGGATATTGCACTGGATAGTTCATCACAACAAACCTAATAAAATTATCCATAAAATCTTGAATATAAAATATGAGGGTGAATTTGTTTTATATTTATATATTTTATAATTATTGTGTTATGCTAATACTTGAAATAGGTAAAATATTAAGAAAATATTGAATAGAAAAAAAAAACTCACAAACCACAATGGACACAAGGTATGACCTAGAAACCGTTTTGGGAGAAAAATCAAGTAGAAGGTGAGATTTATCTACCTTATTTCTTGAATGGAAATGAATGAATACATAATGGAGTGATACATTTTTCCCATGGGATGCTACTGTATACAAATTTCCTCTATTTTTTCTCTCTCTATCAACTCTTAGCTACTATACTCATTTATGGAACAAAATGTAGTAGAATAGAATGTAACCACATTTCCTCCCGATGGCCTAGTTATGACACATCCTGGTAGCCTAATAGTGGTTAATGTTGGCCCCTGAACTCTTAAATAGAGTTAAAAAATCAAATATTCTAGAGTCTTCTTTCATGAGAAAACCTATTGTATACATGACAACTTTTCTCACTTTGTCGGTGAGTACTTGTATCGATTCCCTCTACATGAGTTATTAAAGTAGGATTCATATCTAATAGATTAGTTCCAAAATATAGTAGACTCTAACTCCAAGCCATGATTACAAAATAATACAAAATATTTCATGTCGCTATATTAGAGAATGTGTTTATCATTAAATTTAGGTATGCATTACATCCTTAGAAATCCACATGTATGTGTGTGTGTATCTACATACATATATAGGTCCATGTGCATGAATTAATCATACATATTCATTCTGACATTTGGCTAATCTAAATTACAATATTTTTCCTCAATTTTATCCATTCAACATGCTTCAAAAGTATATTTTTATTTTATGACTCTCATTTTCAATGGAATCCTTTATTATAGACTTGCTCCATAACCTTCTTGTAACTTCGCCTCCTACTTAGGTAAACGAGGTAGTGTAGAGATCATCGAAAACATGTTAAGCAAGTGTTGTGCATTACTCATCAATCTAGCTTGTTTATGAATTCATCTCCATGCAATCAAGATTAGATATTTTCATTCCTTTTTGGAAATATAAATTTCATCATTTACTAGATAAGGGTCATAATCCTATGAGACTTATTATTCTTAGATATCATAGTCACATTGATTATCTATGCCCCACTTAATCGAGATATTAACGTTACTACATTAGAGCTCTTTTAAAATTCATCCCTTTTAAATTGTAAACAAAATTCCTTAGCCTTCATAAATTGTTGTGGATATTGCATTGGATAGTTAATCACAACAAACTTTATAAAATTATACATAGAAGTTAAAATCTACACTATGAGAGTGAATTTCTCCTTAGATTTGTGTTGCGTTAATACATGAATAGATAAAATATGAAGAAATATTGAATAGAAAAATAAAAATCAGAAACCACAATGGACACAAGATATGATGTAAAAAACCTTTTTGGGAGAAAAATCATTTATAAGGTGAGGGTGCTCTACTTTCTTTCTTTAAATGGAAATAGATCCATATATATTGGAGCAAGACATGTGGCCCATGGGATGCTATAATATAAAAACTATCTCAATTAGGACACTTAGGGCCCACATATTTGGAACTAGTATTATGTCTTCAACCTCACCCACATATTTGGAACTAGGATTATGCTTCCAACCTTACAGAAGATTTGAGATAATGTAAGGTGAGGCCTGCCATGGATGTGGAACACAATAATTTCAATATTTAAGGTAATATAGTTGTCCATCATTAAGAGAATGGAATAAATAAGATACCATTTTTTTGAATGGCTTATGTGTCATTCATTTTATCACAATTATTTTTGTTATTATATTTTACTATAAAAATAACTCTATTATTATAAAGTTATTTGTATACCTATTTTTTAATATAAATTATAATATTTTTCAATACAAGCCACAATTCTTAATATATATATATATATATGATTAAAAGGTTAATTATGGTTAGAAATGATCAAGAGATATTTATATTATAAGAAATATTATAATTATGTAAAAGGGGGTGACATTATTTATATTATTTCATATGTTTTTGAAATATAAAAATTTCATTTTATAATTTGGGGCGTGTGACAGCTGGCTTAAGTGCCAACTAATGGTTATGTTATTTCACGTTAAGAAACTAAAACATTTATGTATTTCTTCATAAATATTACTTGATGTCAAATAGAAATTAGTTTTTCTTGATTAAATAAAATTTAGTTATGGAAAGCGGTTCCATAAAAAGTAAAAGACTGATGGTAAAAGTATTCCAAAGACTGAGAAGTGGTTGAACAGAAAACATTTTATACACTTACCCTTTCCTCTGAGGATAAAGGTACATCCTAGTGAGGAAGAGGGGTTATGTTCAGTAGCTGAGTAGAGGAGAGGAAATTGAGTGGTGAATTCCTGAGCTAGTGGTGACCAGTGGAATTACTAAGATTCTTGAAATTCTTGTAATAGAGGAGTGGACTTGGGGTCCCGAGGTCTCTTCTAGAACCTCTGTCAATACACTTAACTCAAGTGTGGAGCACGGGGGAGAGATGAGCACGTAATTGACTCTCTCAAGGTAGGGAGGACAACATCAGCAGTATCTAGAAAGACAGATAAGTAACACAAGTTATTGGAAAACTGAGTTTTGGGTTGTGATTGAGTAATTAGTTGTATTTTTTTATATGGAGTTGTTACTATATTATATTTATGAAATGAGGTGATGCAGGAGCATCTAACCCCTCCTGAGGCAAAGAAGAATCCAAAGAGGAGCGAGGAGAACGTGGCCACAAAAACCATATTTTTCATAAATTAATAGAGTTTGTTGAGTGATTTCGGGAGAGACTTTTGTGGATCATAACAGATTCACGTCTTTGTAAATTCTTTATAAGCATGTTTGTATGCGTGAGATGAGAGAGCGCGAGTGTGAATACAATGTAACTAGTGTGGATTTAGTGACTAAGGCTGCAATGCCTTAGTTATATTGTGTTTCGTATATAATAATAAAAAAAAATATATATATATATATTGTCAATTTTCTGTGTGTCATGTTATGGGTTTCTGCGGTTTAAAATGTATGATTTAAATCCTGTGTTGGGAACTTGTCAATCGACATTGATCAGTTTAGGATCGATGGCGATCTAATATCGTGTATCTGTTATATATGGAGGTGCGATTATAATTGGAGTGTGTAATGCAGATTTGTTTAATGTTGAATTTCTACAGCCGAAGGTTCTTGAACAGTGAGATGCGGATTGAGTTTATACCAGGAATTGTATATTGAGGGTCCTGGAGTGATCGATTTGTAATGTGAAAGGTGGATAAGGCGTTGATGCACAGGATCCGTTAGATGTTTGTGATCAACGAAATAGATGTAATCGCATCAGGTGGAGATAGTCACATATCGCAACATATGACAAATCGCAACATATGACAAATTTGACTTCCGATTGGATACAACACCGATTTCCGATTGAATCGGAATTGTGGCAATGGCAATCGCACCGATATTCCGATCGGCTGATCTCCGATTCCGATTGTATCGGATCGGAGTAACAAAAATTGAATTTTGAATCGGAGATGGTTGGAGAGTGTGATCACCGATTGAATCGGATCGGAGGTGTTTATATTTGCGTCGGATCGGAGTTGGGTGGTATGTAGACCGCCGATGTTTATAGAGTCGAATGTAATCGATTTTAAATCCATATATGTGGACTGGCCTTGGAATGTATATAATGTGTGTGGTGTGGGTTTTTAAACCTTAACGCCTATATTGTAATGATTGCAATGGTTATGTAGTCCGATTAAGGGGATGATTGATTTTATAAAGATCCACGATTATATTTAAAAAGTTAGAACGCTTCCGATAAAGCTTAGTGGGCCATAACCCACAGGCGCAGGTTGAATTTTTTTACATGAAAAGAGATTTTGGGCTTACCCTAAGATTTCTTTTCATCAAGTGGTATCAGAGCAGGGAAAGGATTTCCTGCGAGAAGAAAGAAGAATGCAAGCAGAAGGGGAAAGAGGTACAGTTGTGTTAAAGTTGTAGAGTTTATGATCTTACTGTCGTGCAGATGGTGGCAGCGGAAGGTGAGAAGATTTGCAGCAACCTAGAGCAAGGTGTGCTCAATTGGTTCCAGAGGAGAGAACCAGAAGGATGCAAAAAGACCGAGTGCGGAGGGCTTGGTGAGGTATCGTGTAATATAAGGAGACTGTTACTGCAGAGGTTGGTTGCAGCTCACAGAAGATCATGAAAACAGTTCTACTGAAGAAATGCAGTGGATAGAATTGCTAAGGACAAGGAGAAGCATATGACCAGGAGGTCATAAAAATTTTTGTACCTCGGGAGTCTGATGCAGGAGCATCTAACCCCTCCTGAGGCAAAGAAGAATCCAAAGAGGAGCGAGGAGAACGTGGCCACAAAAACCATATTTTCATAAATTAATAAAGTTTGTTGAGTGATTTCGGGAGAGGATTTTATGGATCATAACAGATTCACGTCTTTGTAAATGCTTTATAAGCATGTTTGTATGCGTGAGATGAGAGAGCGCGAGTGTGAATACAATGTAACTAGTGTGGATTTAGTAACTAAGGCTGCAATGCCTTAGTTATATTGTGTTTCGTATATAATCAAAAATATATATATATATATTATCAATTTTCTGTGTGTCGTGTTATGGGTTTCTGCGGTTTAAAATGTATGATTGAAATCCTGTGTTGAGAACTTGTCAATCGACATCGATCAGTTTAGGATCGATGGCGATATAATATCGTGTATCTGTTATATATGGAGGTGCGATTATAATTGGAGTGTGTAATGCAGATTTGTTTAATGTTGAATTTATACAGTCGAAGGTTCTTGAACAGTGAGATGCGGATTGAGTTTATACCAGGAATTGTATATTGAGGGTCCTGGAGTGATCGATTTGGTACGTAGGGCAGGATAAGGCGTTGATGCACAAGATCCGTTGGATCTTTGTGATCAACGAAACAGATGTAATCGCATCGTGTGGAGATAGTCACATATCGCAACATATGACAAATTCGACTTCCGATTGGATACAACACCGATTTCCGATTGAATCGGAACTGTGGCAATGGCAATCGCACCGGTATTCCGATCGGTTGATCTCCGATTCCGATTGTATCAGATCGGAGTAACAAAAGTTGAATTTTGAATCAGAGATGGTTGGAGAGTGTGATCACCGATTGAATCGGATCGGAGGTGTTTATATTTGTGTCGGATCGGAGTTGGGTGGTATGTATACCGCCGATGTTTATAGAGTCGAATGTAATCGATTTTAAATCCATATATGTGGACTGGCCTTGGAATGTATATAATGTGTGTGGTGTGGGTTTTTAAACCTTAACGCCTATATTGTAATGATTGCAATGGTTATGTAGTCCGATTAAGGGAATGATTGATTTTATAAAGATCCACGATTATATTTAAAAAGTTAGAACGCTTCCGATAAAGCTTAGTGGGCCATAACCCACAGACGCAGGTTGAATTTGTTTACATGAAAAGAGATTTTGGGCTTACCCCAAGATTTCTTTGCACCCCTCTGGCTTGCTGATTTGTTATGAGGACAGTCCCGCGACATATGTCCCCATTCTCCACAGGAAAATGCAAAAGTTGCAAGACAGGTTCAAGAGCTGATGGACAAGGGGCTGATTCGAGAAAGTCTGAGTTCGTGTGCTGTGCCAACGGTGCTTAGTCCGAAAAAGGGAGGAGAATGGCGCATGTGTACCGATTCCAGAGCTATCAATAAGATAACAGTCAGGTATAGATTTCCTTTGCCCAGAATGGATGATTTAATGGACTGTTTAAGTGGATCCAGGTATTTTACAAAGATAGATTTAAAAAGCGGATATCATCAGATCAGAATTAGGGAAGGTGATGAATGGAAAACGACGTTTAAAACAAACAATGGACTGTACGAGTGGTTAGTGATGCCTTTTGGGCTCACTAATGCACCCAGCACATTCATGAGACTAATGAACGAGGTTTTGAAAGAATATACAGGTAAATGTGTTGTTGTTTACCTTGATGATATTCTAGTTTTCAGCAAAAGTAAAGAGGAACATTTGGAACACTTGAAGTTAGTTTTGAAAACTCTATAGAAAGAGAAACTACTAATCAATCTGAAGAAATGTAGTTTCATGAAAGAGGAGCTGGTATATTTGGGATTTGTGATTTCCAGAGACGGTTTGAAAATGGATCTGGAGAAGGTACAAGCAATCAGAAACTGGCCTACTCCCAGGAGTGTATTCGAGGTAAGAAGTTTCCATGGACTTGCTAGTTTCTACCGAAAATTTATAAAGGGGTTTAGTCAAGTTTGTGCACCAATCCTTGAGACAATCAGAGAGGTCAATCAGCCATTTCAGTGGACAGAAGCAGCTGACAGGAATTTTAATTTGCTGAAAAAGAAGATAACAGAAAAGCCTATTCTAGCATTGCCAAATTTCGAGAAAGTCTTCCAAGTGGAAACCGATGCAAGTGGAGAAGCAGTTGGTGCGGTACTAAGCCAAGAGAAAAGGCTGATAGCATATTTCAGCGAGAAGTTAAATGATTGCAATGGTTATGTAGTCCGATTAAGGGAATGATTGATTTTATAAAGATCCACGATTATATTTAAAAAGTTAGAACGCTTCCGATAAAGCTTAGTGGGCCATAACCCACAAGCCTAGGTTGAATTTTTTTACATGAAAAGAGATTTTGGGCTTACCCCAAGATTTCTTTTCATCAAGTGGTATGAGAGCAGGGAAAGGATTTCTTACGAGAAGAAAGAATAATGCAAGCAGAAGGGGAAAGAGGTACAGTTGTGTTAAAGTTGTAGAGTTTATGATCTTACTGTCGTGCAGATGGCGGCAGCGGAAGGTGAGAAGATTTGCAGCAACCTAGAGCAAGGTGTGCTCAATTGGTTCCAGAGAAGAGAACCAGAAGGATGCCAAAAGACCGAGTGCGGAGGGCTTGGTGAGGTATCGTGTAACAGAAGGAGACTGTTACTGCAGAGGTTGGTTGCAGCTCACAGAAGATCATGAAAACAGTTCTACTGAAGGAATGCAGTGGATGGAATTGCTAAGGACAAGGAGAAGCATATGACTAGGAGGTCATAAAAATTTTTGTACCTCGGGATTCTGATGCAGGAGCATCTAACCCCTCCTCAGGCAAAGAAGAATCCAAAGAGGAGCGAGGAGAACGTGGCCACAAAAACCATATTTTCATAAATTAATAGAGTTTGTTGAGTGATTTCGGGAGAGATTTTTGTGGATCATAACAGATTCACGTCTTTGTAAATGCTTTATAAGCATGTTTGTATGCGTGAGATGAGAGAGCACGAGTGTGAATACAATGTAACTAGTGTGGATTTAGTGACTAAGGCTGCAATGCCTTAGTTATATTGTGTTTCGTATATAATCAAAAAAATATATATATTGTCATTTTTCTATGTGTCGTGTTATGGGTTTCTGCGGTTTAAAATGTATGATTGAAATCCTGTGTTGGGAACTTGTCAATTGACATCGATTAGTTTAGGATCAATGGCGATCTAATATCGTGTATCTGTTATATATGGAGGTGCGATTATAATTGGAGTGTGTAATGCAGATTTGTTTAATGTTGAATTTATACAGTCGAAGGTTCTTGAACAGTGAGATGCGGATTGAGTTTATACCAGGAATTGTATATTGAGGGTCCTGGAGTGATCGATTTGTAATGTGAAAGGTGGATAAAGCGTTGATGCACAGGATCCGTTGGATGTTTGTGATCAACGAAATAGATGTAATCGCATCAGGTGGAGATAGTCACATATCGCAACATATGACAAATTCGACTTCCTATTGGATACAACACCGATTTCCGATTGAATCGGAACTGTGGCAATGGCAATCGCACCGGTATTTCGATCGACTGATCTCCGATTCCGATTGTATAGGATCGGAGTAACAAAAAATGAATTTTGAATCGGAGATTGTTGGAGAGTGTGATCACCGATTGAATCGGATCGGAGGTGTTTATATTTGTGTCGGATCGGAGTTGGGTGGTATGTAGACCGCCGATGTTTATAGAGTCGAATGTAATTGATTTTAAATCCATATATGTGGACTGGCCTTGGAATGTATATAATGTGTGTGGTGTGGGTTTTTAAACCTTAACGCCTATATTGTAATGATTGCAATGGTTATGTAGTCTGATTAAGGGAATGATTGATTTTATAAAGATCCACGATTATATTTAAAAAGTTAGAACGCTTCCGATAAAGCTTAGTGGGCCATAACCCACAGGCGCAAGTTGAATTTTTTTACATGAAAAGAGATTTTGGGCTTACCCCAAGATTTATTTTCATCATGAGGAACCCTCTGTGTTTTTCTCTTTAAGTAAATAGGAAAGCTAGAAAAATATTTAAAAATATTCAGAGCATGTGGGAAATGAAAGCAAGTTTAGTTTAAGGATTTACAGATAAAAAAAAATATAGCTATAAAATATTACTTTCAGCAACTAGAAGTAGAGAACTGTTAACGTAGAGCTTCTGAGTCAAAACTCCCAGCTCCGAGTTGGTCTTTCTTTGTATCTATGATAACAAGGACAGAATGGTCTAGAAATTTGTCTAAAACTGAAGGAAAATAAGAATATGACTGTAGAAAATGGATAAACATGAAAATATTATACACAGAAGACCAGGTAAAAGAATGCTTGAAATGAGTATCGTACAAAGACTACCTTCACATGAGTAGAGATGTGCAAAAGACACATGAAACCTCAAAACTGAAACAACAATTACTACTATTCTTGAATGTTCATAAACGTATATGTAAACAGAATACTGGAAAAGGAAATATGATACCAATCCAGATTTGCAGAAATATATATATATATATATATATATGTGGAAATATTATTGGAAAAGAAACTATATTGTCGCAACCATAACATACGATAGGTTCGCCTCACCCAGTAAGAGGTAGAGTTGAAGCCAAGAAAATTAAATATATCATAGATAAAACATGGTGATTCAGAACCAAGTGCCAGGTGGCCGAAAAAAATTACATAGGATTGAATTACAAATTCACAACTGTTATAAATGTCCCCGGTATTCACAAGCTGGGTAAAGCACAAGATATTCAAATAAAGAGTGAAATGAAAATGGTATAGTGGCGTGAAGCCTTATAGAAAAACCTAAACTTTGAGGTTGAAGTAAGGGTCACTACAACTAGGAACCTTTCAAAAAACCCTACGACGGAGAAAGATACCTAGTGGGGTAGGTAGATTGAATTAAAAAAGAATCGATAATGAGTGTTCCAGAGGAAATCAACCACATCGTCGAGCTAAGGAGGTCACTTGTGCATGAAGGCGAGATGAAAAACCCAGTATGTGTAATCATGCCAACAAATAAATATACAGGGCATAGGATAGAATGAGAAGAGAGTAACCATTACCTGTGAAAATTACTCCGTGGATTCAAATATTTAACCTACAAGAAAACCCATGAAGAAGGTCAATACTTTGCAATCGAATGGTGGCCTTAAATGTAAATTAAAATTTTAATACTCACTTCAAAAAATCACAGCTTACCTACTAACTTCATATGAGGACGCGACAGCGAAGTCGTCGAGCTTAACCACAACGAACTTCATATGAGGATGCGACAGCGAAATCGTCGAGCTTAACCACATGCTTGTCAGAAAGGCTCTTGATTTCATGAATCTAAGGGGCATGGACGAGGCAATTGAAAAGGAAAGAATGTGTTATGAACAATCTAAGGCAAAAGGAGAACTGGGTAAAAATTGGCAATCAAGAAAATATCATAAAAGCAGCTCAAATTCCAAAAAAGGTAGAACCAATAATTTTAAGAATTCTGCAAGGAGCTTCGTAAGTAAATAGCTTGGCAGGAACCATCAAAGAACCCAGTGGCCTATGGAAGATAAGCCACAGAGGCTTCCAGCAAGTTAGATCAAGGGAAAAATCGGAAACCACCCCTACAATGTTGGGGGTGTGGTGATGCTCAATATTATAGGAACTGTCTGCAATGGGGGAGGAGAAAAATAGTTTCTAATTTACAAGAAGCTTCTATAGTGGGAGATGTAGCCCAAAATATACCCAAAATTAACGCAACATTGGAATATCGCTCGGAAGATTACCAAACAACGATGATAGAGTTGGAAGGTAAGCTACTCTCGCAACTTGTTTCTATTTTGTTTGACCCAAGTGCAAGTTTAAGCTATGTAAACCAAAAATTAGTAGAAATATGTAAATTACAAAGTCAGAAATTCAAAAATCCATGGCTGGTACAGCTAGCCATTGGAGTAAAGAGAAAATTTTGTGCCAAAATTCTAAAACTCTACACTGGAAATTAGTGAACAGGAGCTAACTATGGATCTGAATATATTACCTTTGGGATCTTATGAAGTGCTACTAGGCATGGATTGGTTGGAGAAACACTAGACATTGGTGGATTGTAAAGAAAAGATTACATATTATAGAATTCAAGATGGAACTTGTAAGGAGATACAATGACTAAATAAACCCTTACAGTTGTGTCCTATTACAACCTCTCAAATGATTAAGCGTATTAGAAATGGATGTCAGATATACTTTATTTAGGTGGGTTTTAATAATTCCAAAGAAAAGACTCCGATGATGGAAAACATACCAGTAGTGCAAGATTTTATGGACATGTTTCCACAGGATGTACCATGTTTTCGACCAGGAAGGGACATTGATTTGACTATCGAGTTGATGCCATGAGCATCACTGATTTCAAGGGCACCTTACCGAATGAGTTTACTAGAGTTGAAAGAACTAAATATGCAGTTACAAGAATTGTTGGATAAGGGGTATATTCGACCAAGTGTGTCCCCTTGGGGAGCACTAGTGTTGTTTGTAAAGAAGAAGGATGGAACCATGCGAATGTGCATGGACTATTGACAGCTCAATAAGTTGACCATAAAAAATAAATGCCCACTACCGTAGATTTCTGATCTGTTTGATCAGGTGAAGGGGGGCATTGTATTTTCTAAGATAGACTTAAGGTCAAGATACCACCAGATCTGGATAAAAGATGAAGACATATACAAAAATGTGTTCCATACTAGGTACGAGCATTCTGAATTTGTGGTGTGACCATTCGGATTGACTAATGCATCAACAACATTTATGAGGCTGATGCATGGTATATTTCACCCTTTTTTGGATAGTTTTGTGTTGATATTTATTGATGATATCTTAATTTATTCGAATAATGTCACAGAGAACAAGGAGCACTTAAGGATAGTACTAGATATGTTGCGAAAACATCAGTTGTAAGCTAAGTTCAACAAGTGTGATTTATTCAAGGAAGAAATTAAGTTTCTAGGCCAAGTTATCTCTACTGAGGGAATAGTGGTTGATCCAGAGAAAATTAAGACAATTGTGGAATGGCAGGTACCCCAAGATGTGGTAGACATCCGATCCTTTATGGGATTGGCCGGATATTATCGACGTTTCATTGAAGGATTCTCAAAGATTTATTTTCCAATTACCTCCTTACAAATGAAGGGAAAAGTATTTAAATGGACTAATGAGTGTCAAAAAAGTTTTGAAAGGTTAAAACTTCTGTTGACTATTGTCTTGGTGTTGAGAGTAGTTGATCCCAATAAATAATTTGAAGTTTTTACAGATGCGTGTAAAGAAGGAGTTGGGGAAATATTGTCGCAAGAAGGAAGAGTAGTTGCCTATGAATCACGGAAGTTAAAAGAGAATGAACAACAATACTCAACTTATGATCTGGAGCTAGCAGTGTTAGTGCATGCGCTCCGAGTATGGAGGCACTACTTGCTTGGAAAGAGATTTTTACTAAAAACTGACCATAACAGCGAAAGTAGTTACTTTAAGCAAGTTGATCTTAATTCTCATCGGGAAAGATGGAATGCCTTCCTAAGCGAGTTTGACATTGATATGCAGTGTGTGAAGGGTAAGGAAAATAGGGTGGCAAATTATTTGAGTAGAAAGTTGCATGGTGTTTATGAATTGTACCACAACCAGATTGAATGCAAGTTTCTAGATGAAATAAAAACAAAAGCCGAGAAGGATCCTGAATACTGTTGGGTATGTGTTATATTCTTTCCACGACTAAGCACGCGCGGGGGGGGGGTAAGAGGGGGGGCGATAGCCCCCCCTTTGCGCTGGGCGCAACAGGGGGGTCACAGGAAAGCGCCCCAACGAAAATTTGTGGTCCTTAATTTCTGGCGGGTAGTCTGCATCCATGGTTTTGTGCATGGTTTTGCACATGGTATTGGGGTAGGATGGTTTTTGGCCCCTGGTATTTTTGTAGATCCGGTCAAGGGAACTACGGTTATGTTCTAATCCAGGGTTTATGGATTGGGGTTTATGTATGCTTCGGCATGTATATATATGTGTGTTGTAACACTAAAAGGAATATAATGAAAATCAAGCTGGTCGTCCCGATTTGGGATCCAGGGGAAAATCTCTGTGTTTATCTGTTTTATGTTTTATGCTCTCGCTATTGTTTATTTTCTCTTATAAGATTCGTGTGTAGATAATTATGTCTCATAATAAAACTCACATTTGTAGAACTTACATTGTTTGTTTTGCACTTTCTATTTATATTTTTTACCTTGCCCACAAGACTCGTTCAAGGGAGACTTGGGGACGATCCTCGCGGTGAAAGAAGATACATACGGCAGAGAGAGAACATCTAGGTTAATGGCCGCAGCTTTTGTCGTGAAGCCAAGACGGAGATTCCAGTGATAAAGATCAGTGGATCACGGTAGATCCAGGTACTAAACCAATGACAATTTCAGATGAAGACTAGAAGAAACTAGATCGGAAGGCTAAGAGCACAATACGGTTGTGTGTCTCGGATTCATTATTGTTGAATGTATCCGGGGAAGCTACGACGAAGAATTTGTGGGAAAAACTTGGGACTTTGTACCAATCTAAGTCTCTAGTGAATAAGTTGTTCCTGCGAAAAAAGTTGTATAACCCGAGGATGAAGGATGGAGACTCAGTGACAGAGCATCTGAACGCCTTCAATACTGTGGTAAGTCAGCTGTCATTTGTTGATATTAAAATCTTAGATGAAGATAAGTGCATCAGTTTGTTGTGTTCTCTGCCAGACTCGTGGGACAGTCTGGTTATTGCAATAGGTAGCAATACAACTACCTTGAATTTTGATGACATTGTCTCAGCCTTGTTGTCGGAGGAAATGAGACGGAGAAATATGGAGGGTCGGAATGGAGATGCCTTATCTGTACGAGGAAGGTCCCAGAACAGAAACAAGAATAAGGTTTCGAGTGGGAGATCTAAATCTAGAGGGAGATCTAAATCTCCTGGAAAGTTTGTAAAGGTGTGCTGGAAATGCGGAAAGGAAGAGCACTATAAAAAGGAATGCAGATCTAAAGCTCCCGAGAAAGGAAAGGGATCTGATGAAGGTCCTTCTGCAGAGGCAAAAACCACCTCGGATGAAGGTGGGGATGTGTATTTGGCTTCTTCTTCAAATACACATGTAGATCATGAGTCATGGTTGATTGGCTCAGGTGCATCCTTTCACTTCACTCCCCATAGGGAGTGGTTCTGCGAGTATGAGAAATATGATGGTGGTGATGTCTTCCTAGGGGATGATAGGAAGGCCAGAATCATTGGACGTGGAAAGGTCAAGTTGAAGCTGCAAGGTGGAAGGATTAGAACACTTCCCAGTGTTCTGCATATTCCTACATTGGCCAGAAATCTGATTTCTGTAAGCAAGATGGATGATGCAGGTGTAAAAACAGTGTTCAAGAAAGATGCCTGCAAGATGGTTCGGGGAGCACTGGTATTAATGCGGGGAGTTCGGACTGGAACTCTGTACAAGCTACAAGGTAGTACTGTTATTGATGGGTGTAACAGTTCTGTGGTTCCTGAAAGTGGGACGGAAAGCCTAGCTATCTCTGGAGAAAAGACCATGCTATGGCATCAAAGGCTTGGACATATTGGAGAGAAGGGCCTTCGGATATCGCATAGAGATGGTATGGTAGAAGGTATGTCTAATTGTTCTCTGGATTTCGATTTCTGTGAACATTGTGTATATGGGAAGCAGAATCGGGTGAGTTTTCCTTCTGGTGCTAAGAGGGCAAACAAGATATTAGAACTTGTGCACAATGATGTGTTTGGGCCTATGTCAGTTCCATCACTGGGAAAGTCTGTGTACTATGTTTCATTCATAGATGACTTCTCAAGGAATACATGGATATATTTCTTGAGGAAGAAATCTGAAGTCTTTGAAAAATTTAAAGAATTTAAGGCTCTGGTGGAAAACCAGATAGAGAAGAAGATAAAGGCATCGAGGACAGATAATGGTGGGGAGTTCTGCAAGAAGGAATTTGAAGAGTTCTGTAAGAAGTGTGGTATAGCACGGCAGAAGACTACTCCATACACACCTCAGCAAAATGGAGTTGCAGAAAGAATGAACAAAACACTGATGGAAAAGGCAAGAAGCATGCTCAGTGGTATCGGGTTAGGACAAGAATTCTGGGCAGAGGCAGTGGAGACTGCATGTTACTTAGTTAACAGATCACCTTCATCAGCGTTGGAGGATAAGACTCCACATGAGGTATGGACTAGTAAGAAACCCTCTCTTTCACATCTAAGGGTATTTGGATGTGATGCATATGTACATGTTCCAAAGGAGAAAGGACCAAGTTGGATAATAAATCTGAAAGGTGCATCTTTATTGGGTATAAGGATGGTTTAAAGGGCTACAAGCTTTGGAACCCAGAAACAAGGAAGGTTGTGTACAGCCGAGATGTGGTGTTTAGAGAAGTGAAAGATGTTGTTAAACATGAAGTCCTACCAAAGGAACTTGAGAAGATAGAGTTTGAGCTAAAGGAGGATGAATCAGACTCTACAACAGAAGAAGACTCAGAAGATGAAGAGCCACAAACTCCAGCTTTGAGAAGATCAGTTCAGGAAAGAAGGCAACCAGAAAGGTATAGTCCATCTTCTTTCTATTCAGGTTTTGCCTTAACTATAACTGATGGTGAACCCAGAACTGTCAGGGAGGCAGTAGATTCAGAGGATGGAAAACAATGGAAGGAGGCCATGGTTGATGAAATGGCATCCTTGCACAAAAATTATGCATGGGATTTGGTGGAGTTGCTGGCTGGAAGGAAGCCCATTGGGAGCAAATGGGTCTTTAAGAAGAAGATGAATGTAGAAGGCAAGGTGGAGAAATACAAAGCTCGGTTGGTAGCGAAAGGTTATTCCTAGGTGCCGGGAATTGATTTTGGTGATATTTTTTCTCCTGTTGCCAAGGTTACTTCTATTAGATTACTTTTATCTGTTGCTGCTGCATTTGATTTTGAGATAGAACAGATGGATGTGAAGACAACTTTTCTTCACGGGGATCTAGAAGAGGAGACCTACATGAAGCAACCTGAAGGCTTTGTGGTGAAGGGTAAGAAAGAACTGGTATGCAGGTTGAAGAAGTCTCTGTATGGGTTAAAACAGTCACCAAGGATGTGGTATCAGAAATTTGATACCTATATACGGGGACTTGGCTTCACCAGAAGCAAGGAGGATCACTATGTTTATATTAAATTAATTGGTGACCATGTTATTTATTTGGTCTTGTATGTGGATGATATGTTGTTGATTGGAAATGACAAAGAAATTATCCAAGATTTGAAGACCCAACTGTTCTCCAAATTCGACATGAAGGATCTGGGTGCTGCAAACTATATTTTGGGCATAGAAATTAAGAGAGATCAGGCAAAGAGGAAGCTTTGGTTAAACCAGAGGAAGTATGTCGAGACTATATTGCAGAGGTTCAATATGCAAGATAGTAAACCGGTGAATGTTCCTATTCCTGTAGGTGTAAAGCTGTCTGCTGAACAGTGTCCCAAGACACAAGAAGCAGAGGAGTATATGTCCCGTGTTCCATATGCAAGTGCAGTGGGTAGCCTGATGTATGCAATGGTCTGTACTAGACCAGACATTGCACATGCAGTGGGAGTATTGAGCAGGTTTATGTCAAACCCAGGGAAGGAGCATTGGACAGCAGTGAAGCGTGTTTTCAGATATTTACGTGGCACTAGTGATTATGGCTTGTGCTACCAGGGAAGACCAGGATTGGAAAGAATGTTGGACATTCGTGGTTTTGTTGATGCAGACTGGGCTGGAGATCCGGACCAAAGAAGATCTACAAGTGGGTATGTGTTTAGCCTATTTGGAGGTGCAGTCAGTTGGATGAGTAAAAGACAGTCTGTAGTGGCTCTTTCAACTACAGAGGCAGAATACATAGCAGCCACTCATGCAAGCAAGGAAGCAGTTTGGTTGCATAGATTGTGTTCAAGTATGGGGTTGGTACAGCAAGCTATAAGGATAGACTGTGATAGCCAAAGTGCAATTTTCTTGGCTAAGAACCCCGCTTATCATTCAAAGACAAAGCACATTGATGTTCAATATCACTTTGTTAGAGATATGGTTGAGGCTAAAAGGGTGTTGCTGGTAAAGGTAGACACTTTGAAGAATGTTGCAGATGCATTGACGAAGTCTGTGAGCACTCAGAAGTTCTCTTGGTGTAGAGAAACAATGGGTGTTGAAGAATTGGCCAAATGACTAAGCTCTCCTGTGGCCCCTCGTGGAAAGAAAACAACAAGTGGGAGAATGTTGGGTATGTGTTATATTCTTTCCACGACTAAGCACGCGAGGGGGGGGGTAAGAGGGGGGGTGATAGCCCCCCCTTTGCGCTGAGCGCAACGGGGGGGTCACAGGGGGGGCGGTAGCCCCCCCTGTCGGGGTCCAGGGCAGCGCCCCGGCGAAAATTTTTGGTTCTTAATTTTCGGTGGGTAGTCCGCGTCCATGGTTTTGTGCATGGTTTTGTACATGGTTTTGGGGTACGATGGTTTTCGACCCCTGATATTTTTGTAGATCCGGTCAAGGGAACTACGGTTATGTTCTAATCCAAGGTTTATGGATTGGGGTTTATGTATGCTTCGGCATGTATATATATGTGTGTTGTAACACTAAAAGGAATATAATGAAAAATCAAGCTGGTCGTCCCGATTTGGGATCCAGGGGAAAATCTTTGTGTTTATCTGTTTTATGTTTTATGCTCTTGCTATTGTTTATTTTTTGTTATAATATTCGTGTGTAGATAATTTATGTTCAGGGTTAAAACCTACAAATACCAATTTATATAGCAGCAAGCAGAGGAGGCTAGAAGGAAAGAAAAATATTTTGATTATGGATTTAGCAAAGATAAGTTAGTAACATTTAAGGAAAGGATATATGTTCCAAATTGAATGGAATTGAAGGAGTTGAATTTGAATGAATACAACCGAAGTACCTAATCAAGACACCCAAGGTATCATAAAATGCTAACAGTAATTAGAAAGAACTATTTCTATCTAGGTATGCGAAGAAATATTGCAGAGTACCTGAAAAAATGTCTGGAGTGCCAGTAGGTGAAGGTAGAGCATTGACATCCAGCTGGATTGATGCAGCCTATACGGTACCTAAGTGGAAGTGGGAGGTTATAGCCTTAGACTTTATTATTGGTTTACCAAAATCAAAGAAGCATAATGACTCCATTATGGTGGTGGTTGATCGGTTAAGCAAGGCAACACATTTCATACCAATACAGTCTACTTATAAAATGGTGCAAATAGCAGACATATTTATAAGAGGTATCTTTAGATTGCATGGTATTCCAAAAAATTTCATATCAGATAGGGATGTGAATTTTACTTCAACATTCTGGAAAACGTTATTTATAGGTTTGGGGACCCAAATAAATTTCAACACTTCTTACCATCCACAGACAGGTGGAAAAACTGAGCAGGTGAATCAAATCTTGGAGGATATGTTATGCATGTAAATAATGTAGCAGCCAAAGAGATGGGAAGAATAAATGCACTTAGTGGAATTTGCGTACAAAAATGGTTATCAAGAATCTCTTAAGATGAGTCATTTTGAAGCATTATAGGGACGACAATGTTGTACTCCCATTAATTGGAATAGACCTGAATTTTGGCTGAGATGGAATCAGCCGTAAGAAAAATCCGGCAAACTCAAAAGGCGGCTCAAGATCAATAGAAAATATATGCAGATAAGAAAAGGACTTATCGTGAATTTGAAGTGGTTGATCATGTGTAGGTAAGGATTAAACCAAAGAAGAGCACACTAAGGTGGGCCTCTTGTGCCAAGTTGCCTCCAGGTTCTGTGGACCTTTCCAGATATTGGAAAGGGTGGGACCTGTGGCATACAGATTGGCCTTACCCAACCATATTCGGGTGCAAAATGTGTTTCATGTATCCTTACTAAAGTGATACGTACATGACCCAAAACATGTAATCTGCTGGAAAATCATTAAGGTAGGTTATGAATAAAAATCCTATCTTGAAATACTAAAATTTATCATAAATTAACTCAAAGTTTGCTGACTGCAGGTCGAGCTGGACAACGAGTTTTTGGTCGAGCCTCAACGTATAATCGATCGGAGAGATATCATGCTCTGGAGGTGAGCCATCACTTAGGTTAAAGTGCAGTGGAAGTACTTTAGCTCAGATGATGCTACCTGGGAAGATGAAGGATTTGTTCAGGAAGATTACCCAAAACTGTTTTCTAAACTAGAATGAAACACCGAGGACGATGTTTACTTCCAGTGGGGAAGTTGTGAAAGCTGGCTTAAGTGCCAACTAATGGTTATATTATTTTATGTTAAGAAACAAAAACATTTTTGTCTTTATTGGGAAATATTAATTGATGAATAGAAATTAATTTTTACTTGATTAAGTAAAATTTAGTTATGGAAAGTGTTTCCATAAAAAGTAAAAGACTGATGGTAAAACTATTCCAAGAAATGAGAAGTAGTTGAATTAGAAAACAATTCAGATAGCTACCCTTTCCTCTGAGGATAAAGGTACATCCCAATGAGGAAGATGGGTTCTGTTTGGTAGCTGAGTAGAGGAGAGGAAATTGAGTGGTGAATTCCTGAGCTGGTGGTGACCAGTGGAATTACTCAGATTCCTGAAATTCCTGGAATAGAGGACTCGACTTGGGATCCTAAGGTCTCTTCCAGAACCTCTGTCAATTCACTTAACTTAGGTGTAGAGCATGGGGGAGAGATGAGGATGTAATTGCCTCTATCAAGGTATGGAGGACAACATTAGAAGTATCTAGAAAGACAGATAAGTAACACAAGTTATTGGAAAACTGAGCTTTAGGTTGTGATTGAGTAATTAGTTGTATTTTTTTTGTATGCAGTTGTTACTATATTATATTTATGAAATGAGGAACCCTCTGTGTTTTTCTCTTTAAGTAAACAGGAAAGATAGAAAAATGTTTTAAAATATTCAGAGCATGTGGGAAATGAAAGAAAGTTTAGTTTAAGAATTTAGAGATAAAAAAAAAATATAGCTATAAACTATTACTTTCAACAACTAAAAATAGAGAACTATTAACGTAGAGCTTCCGATTTGAAACTCTTAGCTTTGAGTTGGTCGTTCTCTGCATCTATGATAAGCATAGACAGAATGGTCCAGACATTTGTCTAAAACTGAAGGAAAAGAAGAATCCGACTGTAGAAAACGGATAAACATGCAAATATCATACACAAAAGACCAGGTAAAAGACTGGCTAAAATGAGTATCATACAGAGACTACCTTCACAGGAGTAGAGATGTGTGAAAGACACATGCAACCTCAAAACTAAAACAACAGTTATCACTACTCTTGAATTTTCATAAATGTATAGGTGACTAGAGTACTAGAAAATAGACTGTAGTACAATTCTTAATTAGCGTAAATGTATATGTAAATAGAACACTGGAAAGGAAACTGTATCACTATTCTTGAATTTGCATAAACGTATATGTAAACTGAATACTGGAAAAGTGAGTATAGTACTATTCTTGAATTAGCGTAAATGTATATGTAAATAGAATACTAGAAAAGGAACTATAATACCAATCGAGATTTGACGAAATATATATATATATATATATATATATATATATATATATATATATATATATAAGAATATTATTGGAAAAGAAACTATATTACCACAACCATAACATATGGTAGGTTTGCCTCACCCAGTAAGAGGGAAAGCCAAAGCCAAGATTAAATATATCATAGACAAAACATGGTGATTCAGAACTAAGTGCCCAGGTGGCTGAAAAAAATTACATAGGATTGAATTACAAATTCCCAACTGTTATAAATGTCTTCGGTATTCACAAGCTAGGAAAAGCCCAAGATATTAGAATAAAGAGTAAAATGAAAATGGTATTGTGGCATGAAGCCTTATAGAAAAAAATTGAACTTAGAGGTTTAAGTAGGGGTCACTGCAACTAGGAACCTTTGATAAAACACTATGGCAGAGAAATATACCTGGTGGGGGAGGTAGACTGAGTCAGAAAATAATCGGTAATGATTATTCCAGAGGAAATCAACAACAGTGCCAGGCTAAGGAGGTTACCTGTGCAGGAAGGCGAGATGAGAAACCCACTATGTGTGAGCACACCAACAAATAAATATACAAGGCATAAGACAAAACGAGAATAGAGTAACCATCACCTATGCAAATTACTTCGCGGATTCAATATTTAACCTGCAAGAAAACCCATGAAGAAGGTTAATACTTTGCAATCAGATGGTGGCTTGAAATGTACATTAAAACATCAAAATTCGCTTCAAAAACTCACAGCTTACCTATGAACTTCATATGAGGACGTGACAGTGAAGTGGTGGAGCTTGACCTTGATTGATGAACCAAAACTGCCATTAGAGGCACAACAAATAAATGACCTTTAGAGGAAAACAATGAATGAAAAAAAACAGGGAAACTATAAATCAACACTAGCATAGATTTCATCTACTGTCTGGTGGAATAACCATAGTTGAATAACTCAGAAGACAAAAACCATCCAACATAAATACACTAAGGAAATATGGAGGGTGAGGAAAATTGGTTAAATTACTCACCTGTCTGCATTGAATCCTAGAACGTAACGGAGAAGAGCCATGATAGAGGCCTTTCGGCAGTGGAAAGACGAGGCATAGTTGCAGTGCTTTGCGATAGAGACCCACGAATGAATGAAAATGGTTAGGGTTAGGTTAGGTCATTACCCTAATCAAAAACCTCAAACCATCTATGACCGTGGATCTCGAGCCAATGCAAATCAACGACAAAAGGAGCTCACAGCTGTCCTTCGTTGAGTGCTTGCGAGGTTGTATGGAGATAAAATAATTCGATCACCATTGCAAAGGTTTTCCATAGTATATAGTTAAACCAAGAAATACATTCTTAACCAAAGAATTAAACGGCGCCAATTAATACATAGTCCTTGTCGACTTAATTCAAGGTCCTTTTTTAATAAATAAGCAGGATAGACAATCACGACTAAATCCAATGCCACATATGTTTACAGGTGATCACCTTGTAAACTTGTGAAGCGTGCCTTGAACTTTTATATGGTAGTAATGAATATACATTTTGATTTTATCCATAGTATTGTACTGTTATTTATGTGATTATGGAATGTCTAATAGCATATGTTATAAGTGGAAACAGTTATAGAAAGTGATTAATTTAAATAGTGGTTAATATAAAAGTTAAATTTCTTTTATATGGGTATGGTAGTATGTTACAGGGCGAGAAAATATATATTATTTTGGTGAAATGAAATTAAATATTTATTATTAAATGACTATTTAAATATTGATTTTTAAATTTTTGTGATTCATTATGTATCAAATCTTTCGGTGAAAATCACAATGGAGAAATTTGTGTCGACGCGTTTTGAACTAGTCAGTGTGGTTCATCATCAGGACAAGATACGAAATCTGATCTAGGACTCAGCTTAAATAGATAAAGAAGCTCCAAATAGCCATTGTACAATAACGACTATTTTGACCACACAATAACGAAAAAAAAAAAAAAAAAAAAAACTATAAATAAAATAAAATAAAATAAAATAAAATATAAAAAACTAAAAACTAAAAATAAAAAAATAAACAATAAACAATAAAAATAATGGCTAGTTTGACCAAAAAAATAAAAATAAATAAATAAATCAATAAAATAAAATAAAAATAAATCAATAAAAATAAACAATAAATTTTTTTTTTTTTTTTAAATTAAGAATAAAATATAAAAATAAAAATAATAAGAAATCCATAAATACATCGATATAAAATTTATGTAATTAATTTTTATTTATTTTTTAGCAGAGTTATGTTTATTTTTTATTTTTAATCTAATTTTTATTAATTAATTGCCTCTCTCTCTCTCTCTCTCTCTCTCTCTCTCTCTCTCTCTCTCTCTCTATATATATATATATATATATTAATTTATAAATAAAAATAAATAAGAATAAAGGAATTTAGTTTCAAATTTTATATTGAATTGTGTTCGTATATTTTTATTTTATTTTATTATTTTTATTTATTTTTTATTTTTTATTTTTATTTTTTAACATTTTTTTACTTTAATATTCATTTTTATATCGATGTATTTATGGATTTCTTATTATTTTTATTTATATATTTTATTCTTAATTTTTAAAAATTTCTTTTTATTTTATTGTTTATTTTTACTGATTTGAGTCCTAGATCAGATTTCGTATCTTGTCCTGATGATGAACCACATTGGCTGGTTCAAAACGCGTCGACACAAATTTCTCCATTGTGATTTTCACCGAAAGATTTGATACATAATTTATGGATCACAGAAGTCAAATTCCTAATTTTGTGATTCATGTTGATTTTGAGAAGGATTAGTCACATTATTAGTTGTTGGTCTATATTTAGAACCATATAATATGGTTAATCCTCAAGGTAAAGGTGAAAACCCAATCTATCATATGTTTAAATGACATATGCATCCAATTCCAAAGATATCATATATTTAAATGACAATGCACCTAGTTCCACAAATAACCATTAGGAAAATAAAATATCTTAATTAAAATTAAAATGATCTTAAAATAATAAAATCAAAAAATAATTTATTAGTTATGAAAACTAACGGTTATAAAAAAATAAAAATAAAAAATAAAAAATAAAATGGAATAAAATAAAATAATATGGAAAATAAGAAAAAAATGATAAAAATATATAGAAAAAGAGAAAATGTAATTAATATTATATTATTTTATTATAAAATAAGTTGAGAAAAAAAATATAAAAGTCCAAGTATAAATTTAAAATATTATTATACTAATATGTATTATTATCATATAATCAATCATTAAGTATATATATTATTATATAACATCAATAAATAAATATATATATATATAGTTAAAGAAATGGTTAAAAAACGATAAGAAATCATTTTATAGTATAAAGTTCTAGAGGAAGAAAAAGAAGAAATAACACTATAATAATAAATTTTATATAATAGTATAAAATATTATTTTGTAATATATATAAACTTATATTATTAATAGAATAAAATACAATATACTGTATTATTGTATGTAATTAAATATAAACTAATTATAAAAATAAGTTAAGACAAATAAAATCCAAATAAATTAAAAAATGTTACTACCAAAAGGACGAAAGGACGAATAAGCAGCAATCCATCTCCTACTTAATTTCCAATCATCTCTTCAGTCAAATTTAAATATAAAACCAATATATTTTATTTTATATATTAGAACAGAATCATAATCTTGAAATATACAAGTTCATATTCTTTATTTTTTTATATTTCATATTTTTCAATTTTTTGGTTTAAAAAAAAATTAAGATCCTCTTTGCATTAGTTCAATTCAATCCATAACCTACTTTAATTGTTTTTCCAAAGTTTTGGATATCAATCTGGTTTGAGTTTTCTTTCATTGTGAAAGTTAGATTTCACCTCCTAGCTTTTATTTATTTTTATGTCAATGAATTACCCTGAAAAATTCAAGTTTAGTTTAATAACTCTTTTAATGATTATATATTAAGTTTCAAAGACTTTTGTTTTAATTGTAAAAAGTTATTTTGGATGTCACTTATACATGGCATCTTTGGAATCATCACCAAGGAATGTCCACCTCATATGTTTGAGCCTAAGAGAGTATGCATGAGTTTTTCCCTCATGTATGGATATATATGCATGCATGAATGTGTAGCTTTTATGCATGCATGAGTTATTTTCTTGTGAATATCTATTTAAGTGAGGCTTGTTATACATGCACGAGCTATAGTTCATAACACATGTGTATGGATGTGCATGAATGCATATATGCTATACATACATGAGTTTTCTACTTGTGTCTTTTGAACATAAATAAAAAATAATTAATTATTATTAATGAAGGGGCACGTATAGAAAGACATGAACCGCCAACAGACATGGCGATTATGAAATGGCACTTCCCGCCTTGTATATAAATGAGGCCTAAACTGTAATCAAATCATAATATATAATATATTATTATATATTATTTACTCTTATATGTACTTTTATACTATATTCCAAGTATTATGCATTAATTAACTAGGGAATGAACTTTGTTTTTTACATTTTGCATTTCTAGTTGATTGAGCTTGTTATGCATGTATCAGTTTTACTTAACTTCATTTGTTTGGTCTCAAAATTGAAAATTTTTTATTCTTCTTTGCAACTCGAATATTTTGGGCTAACTATCTTATAATTTTATACTCTAGCATATCAAGTTTTAGTTATTTGTTTTCTTATTTTTCTTAACAGAGTTAGTAATTCAATTGTCCTTTTTATAATAGCCGATTCGAAATATTCCCCTTACACTCCTATAGATATAGTTGTTACAACATGATGTTGTGATAGTTAAACAACCTTTAACTTGATAATAATTTAAGACAATGATGTTTTTCAAGTGAATCTCATTTTTTATATTGTTTTCATAAATTTGTCATTCAAATCCTTTCTATGGAATCTAGCTTGTTGTGAGTAGTTTTGTTGCAAGTTTCTTATCATAAAAATTTGATATAATAAGATCAAGGTATTAAATGCTTTGTTTTCCATCAATAGCTCTATTGGATTTCATAATCATCTCTATTGAAAATTTTCACCTCATGAAGACACCAATCACCTATTAACATTGTGAAATTTTTTGAAACTACTTAATAGAAATTTCTGCTGCAGAAACATGGTTTACTTCTCCTACTTTTGTTTTTAGCACTACAAGCTTACTAAAAAATTCCTAAGAAACCACGCCCCAGAATTTCAACTTAGCTCAAGTCCTACCACTTTGTGTGTGTTCTCCAACTAATTCCAAGGCTTCCTTTAATACTTTTCTCATTGAACATTCAAAGATCATGATCTAATCTCTAATTTATGGTTAAGACTAGAAACAACTTGATCCATGTCACTTAGAACACTCTCATCCACATGTCTAAATTAATTCACTTTCATTATTTGATTTCCCTAAGTTAGAATTAGGGTCTCCATTAAAATAATTAATAATTTTAATAACTTAGGTTCCGACAAGAATTTATCCAAACAATTTCTTGGTCTGGGAGATTTCATGTTTTCTAGCCTCTCCACAAGGTTTCAGAGCTATATCACATCCGATGCTACCCAAAATATCAACACGTCTTCTTAGCGAGGAATTTGCTTTTTCAACACTTCTCTCTAGAAGAATTACTTTGATCTATGGCATCGGTCCCCAACATTGTTGATGCTTGGCCTATTTCCCTTCATCCACTGTGTTGTTGATGCTTGGCTTGCTTCCCTTCATCCACTGTGCTACTGCCTTTTGTACTGTTGCCCATGACTCTGCCATAATGACTCCCTCATATGTACTAAAGCTCCCTCTCAAATGTTGCATCATGCTTCCCACATAACTGCCACTACTAACTTTTTAATTGCAACTCAGTTGCTCAGAAGTAAGCAACTGAATGACATCACCCAAAATAATGACAAACAAGTCAGTTTGGCTACATCTCGATACTGAAGCAACGTCTACTACTGCACTGCGCTGACACTATGAAGCTATGTGTTGTCTGCTGCTCTGGACTACATAAGAACTGCCTTTTGCACTACTGATATCCCATCAGCCCCTGCGTTACTACTTCCACGTTGTTGTTGCCTCTCCTCTGCTTTGATCTAGTCTTCAGCATCCCAGCACTGCCAAAGTGCTTCCATGATCCTTTGCACCAACTAACTCCTGTCATCCTGTTATTGTCTTTAAGGGCTCCCATAGCACATATTTGATCCAAGAGTTTTGGCACCTCAAGGATCCTACCCCTTATATTCAATTGAAGAGAACTACAGATCAATGTTGCCTCACCTCTTCTCTCGAGGCACGTGAGAATTCATTTCCACATCATCATCACTGCCATCACCCACCTTAGCTGTCATAGCCTTGGAATCTGATTCTTCCTTTCCCTTCTTCTTAGGAAAATTACTGGTGAAGTTTTCCAATTCTGCACATCTGAAGCACTAGACCTTTGACAGGTCCTTCTTCTTCTTCCGTTGATGCTTCCATTGTCCCATAGATGTGAGAGTTTCATCTTCCTCCTCCTCTTTCTTGATTTTGGTTCCTCCGCTATTTTTACCCCTCTTGGTTATTCTCCTGATTTCTTCCTAATGAAGGATTGCTCACATGTCCTCCAAGTTTGGAAGTTGTGCTCTGCCCAAAATACTTTGGAAAAATATATCCCAATCATTAGTGACTGCGTTCAGGGAAGTCCTCACCATGATATCATCATTAGGAGTTTCCCCGATTGCAAGCAGTTGATATCTAATAGCCTTCAATCTAAAGAGGAAAGGATTGATCTCCTTTTCCTTATGCATTTTAAAGAGTCACATCTGATTCTATAGAAGCATATTTCTCTAGATGGAGCTACCTTGATACACCATTTATAGTGTCTACCACATTTCATTTGTTGTCTTCTTCTCGGCGATATGTGGGACCACGTGATCCTGCACCCCATCCATGATCAAGCGCTTAGCCCATGCTTTGATTTCCTCATTCTTCTTTAGAGGATCATCATTGATCGGAATGATCACAACCTTCTCTGCATGGTCTCTAGTTTGATACTCATCTAGGATTGACACGATCTTGGCTTTCCAGAAGAAAAAGTTAGACACATCGCCCAACCTGTCCTGATCTCTCAATCTGTCTGTGCCATCTCTGCTCAAAAATTTTGATGTGAAAAGCTCTTTTCCCTTCTACTGCTGCTACTCTCAGAAAGAGACCTGAGCTCGTTTTATTGGAGATAGAAACCCTCTAGAGACTACGGTCCCTCTGACTAGTGTTTCCCTCCAAAAAATCCTCCATCAACTCTGTCAAATCAGCCCTATATGATCACTTCACTCATCGAATTTCAGATATCTTGGCTAGAAAATATAAGGAGGAATTGTTTCCCGTTACTTTTTTGACCCCACTATACATTTTTCTACACTAGCAGAAACAATGCCCAACCAGGAAGTTCGCAGATAAAACTTCACTTCTAGTGACAAAAAATGACACAATGTCACTCCTTCTCGGACAACGTCACACTCTTGGGCCTGCGTCAGTTCTTCTTGAGCTTAAAAATATTTTTGTCACCCTTATGGTCCTATGTTAACCTCTGCGCTAGCTCTATGTGAGCAGAAAGGCTTTGTGTCACCCCTGCATCTGCGTTGTCCCTCTGGTGTGGTGTTGCCTCTTTTTGGATTTGTGCAGCTTCAGTCACCTTCCTACAGCAAAATATTTCATCATTTCGTTGATGACTTCAGGTCCCCTTGATCTAGAATAGCTCTGATTCCATGTGAAAATTTATGAAACTACTTGACAGAAATTTCTATTGGAGAAACGTGGTTTACTTCTTGTACTTCTACTTCTAATTATACAAGTTATTTTTCAAAATATTCAGAAAATAGTGAATTAAACACACTGTAGATCTAAACATACATACATATCATGTACTTAATAATAAAGCATACATGACAAAGGACACACAATATATTTCGGACAATGTCCCCAGAAAAACACAATTCGGGAAAACTGATGCAACAACTCTTAAAGGGTTTTATTATTATCAATAATGTCTAAATACAATCAAGGGCACCAATAGTGGTTTTCCCAATAGACAAATCATGGAATATGTACCTCTATCGCTTGGAGACAGAATATATGTTTGACTCATGTGAGGCTTCACGCTTGCTACCCTTCATCCACTGTGCTACTGCCTTTTGTAATGTTTCCCATGACTCTACCATAGTGACTGCCTCATATGTACTAAAGCTCCCTCTCAAATGTTGCATCATGCTTCCCATAGAACTGCCACTACTGAATTTTACATTGCAACTCAGTTACTGAGAAGTAAGAAATTGAAGGACATCACCCAAAACACTGACATACAAGTTAGTTTGGCTACATCTCGATACTGAAGCACCGTCTGCTGCTGCTCTACACTGACCCTCTGAAGCTATGTGTTGTTTGCTGCTCTGGACTGCATAAGAACTGAATTTGTGCTATTGATATCCCATTAGCCTCTGCGTTGCTACTTCCATGTTGTTGTTGCCTCTCCTCTGCGTTGATCTAGTCTTCAGCATCCCAGCACTGCCAAAGTGCTTCCATGATCATTTGCACCAACTAATTCCAGTCATCCTGTTATATGTCTTTAAGGGCTCCCATAGCTCATATGTGATCCAAGAGTTTTGGCACCTCAAGGATCCTACCCCTTATCTTCATTTGAAGAGAAATATAGATGAATGTCGCCCCACCTCTTCTCTCGAGGCACATGAAAATTCATTTCCACATCATCATGACTAGCATCAGCCCCCTTAGCTGTCGTAGCCTTGGAATCTGATTCTTCCTTTCCCTTCTTCTTAGGAAAAGTACTGGTGAAGTTTTCCAATTTTGCACATCTGAAGCACCAGACCTTTGGTAGGTCCTTCCTCTTCTTCCCTTGATGCTTCCATTGTCCCATAGATGTGAGAGTTGCATCTTCCTCCTCCTCTTTCTTGATTTTGGTTCCTCTGCTATTTTTGCCCCTCTTGGTTATTCTCCTGATTTCTTCCTCACAAAGGATTGCTCACATGTCCTCCAAGTTTGGAAGTTGTGCTCTGCCCAAAATACTTTGGAAAAATGTATCCCAATCATCAGTGACTGCATTTAGGGAAGTCCTCACCATGATACCCTCATCAGTAGTTTTCCCCCATTGAAAGCAGTTGATCTCTAATAGCCTTCAATCTAAAGAGGAAAGGATTGATCTCCTCTTCCTTATGCATTTTAAAGAGTCACATTTGATTCTATAGAAGCATCTTGCTCTAGATGGAGCGACCTTGATACAACATTTATAGTGTCTACCACATTTCATTTGTCGTCTTCTTCTCGGCGATATGTGGGACCACATGATCCTGCACCCCATCCATGATCAAGTGCTTAGCTCGTGCTTGAATTTCCTCATACTTCTTTAGAGGATAATCATCGATCGGAATGATCGCAACCTTCTCTGCATGGTCTCTGGTACGATAATAATCTAGGATTGACACGATCTTGGCTTTCCAGATGACAAAGTTAGACACATCGCCCAACCTGTCATGATCTGTCAATCCATCTGCCCCATCTTTGCTAAAAATTTTTGAAGTGAAAAGCTCTTCTCCCTTCTATCACTGCTACTCTCAGAAAGTGACTTGAGCTCTTTTTATCAGCAATAGAAACCCTCTATAGACTACGCTCCCTCTGACTACCTCCAAAAAATCCTCCATCAACTCCATCAAATCAGCCCTCTACGATCACTTCACTCATCAAATTTCAGATATCTTGGCTGGAAAATCCGAGGAGGAATTTTTTCCCGTTACTTCTTTAACCCCACTAGACATTGTTCTACACCGGAAAAAACAATGCCCAACCAGGAACTTCTCATATCAAAATTCACTTCTAGCAAAAAAAAAATGACACAACGTCACTCCCTCTCTGACTGCGTCACACTCTTGGGCCTGCGTTAGTTCTGCTTGAGATTGACAATATTTCTGTCACCCTTATGGTCCTGTGTTAACCTCTGCGCCAGCTCTGTGTGAGCAGAAAGACTTTTTGTCACCCCTACGTCTACGTTGTCCGTCTGGTGTGGCGTTACCTCTTTTTGGACTTGTGCAGCTTCAGCCGCCTTCCTACAACAAAATATTTCATCGTTTCATTGATGGATTCAAGTCCCCCTGATCTAGAATAGCTCTGATTCCATGTGAAAATTTATGAAACTACTTAACATAAATTTCTACTGGAGAAACCTGGTTTACTTCTTGTACTTATACTTCTAATTATACGAGTTATTTTTAGAAATATTCAGAAAATAGTGCATTAAACATGCTGTATATCTACACATACATACATATCATGTACTTAATAATAAAGCATACATGATGAAGGACACACAATATATTTTGGACAATGTCCCCGGAAAAACACAATTCGAGAAAACTGATGCAACAACTCTTAAAGGGTTTTATTATTATCAATAATGTCTGAATACAATCAAGGGCACCAATAGTTGTTTTCCCAACAGAAAAATCATGGAAGATGTACCTCTATCGCTCGAAGACAGAATATATGTTTGATTGAGCTTAGGCTTCACGCTTTCTAGATTTGTTAAATACGAGCCCTTTTTGGCCCTCTGGAACCCCGACGATATCTCTCACAACACTGTGTCCACTCTGTGTCCCTGCTTGAGCCTTTATGCAATATAAGATGGTCTTGTGTCACCCCTTTGGGCTCAGCATTGCCTCTACATCACCTTGAAGTGCTTGCTTCAGCCTCTACGCTGCCTCTGCGTGAGCCTAGCTAGGTTGTGTCCCTCCTACTGAGTCTATGGACTACCTGGTACAAATATACCTCTCATCCTATGTATATTCAACCTTGGATCTGAATAATCCCTCATTGATTTTCCCCTCACTAGCAATGCAAGCTTACTAAAAAATTCTCCCCAAACCACGCCCCATAATTTCGACTTAGTTAAAGTGCTACCTCTTTGTGTGTGTTCTCCAATTCACCCCAAGTCTTCCTTTAATAATATTTTCATTGAAAATTCAATGGTTGTGATCTAATCTCCAATCAATGTCTAAGATTAGAAAATACTTGATCCACGCCACTTAGAACATTCTCACCCACATGTCTAAATTAATTCACTTTACTTATTTAATTTCCCTAAGTTAGACTTAGGGTCTCCATTAAAATAATTAATGTTTTGAATAACTTATGTTCCTCGTGGAATTTATCCAAATGATTTCCGAGTCTTGCATATCTCGTGTGCTCTATCCCCTCCACAAGGTTTCGGAGCTAGAGCACATCCGATGCTACCCAAAATCTCAACAAACATATCCAGTTATCCTTTGACTTCAATGATGACCAATATATTTCCAAGCTAGTCCTACAATGATAGGAAAATAGCTCTATAGCCCTGACATAGACTTATACAAATACGTTCTTCTCTAAAAAAAATTACATAGTTCCAATAGAAAGCCTCAAAGGTATCATGATCAATAGGATTTTCTCTTTCATGATAAAACCTATTGTATACATGACATTTTTTCTCACTTTATATTTGAGTACGTGTATCTATTCTATCTGAACAAGTTACTAAAGTAGGGTTCATATCCAATGGATTAGGTCTCGCACTAGTAGACTTTGAATCCTGCCCATGCTTACAAAATAATTCATGTTGTAATATTAGGAAAGGCATTTATCAATACCTTTAGGTATGCATTACATCCTTAGAAATACATATACATATACATATACATATATAGGCCCATGTGCAAGAATTAATCATGCACTTTCATTCTGGAATTTGGCCAATCTAAATTACAATATTTATCTCAATTTATCCATTCAACACACTTCAAAGTTATATTTTTATTTTATGGATCTCCTTTTCAAGGGAATCATTTATTATATAATCTATCCATAACCATCTTGCAATTTATCCTCATACTTGAGTAAACCAGGTGACATAGACATCATTGAGAACATCTTAAGCATGCTTTTTGCATTTATCATCAATCTAGCTTGTTTATGCATTCCTCTCCGTGTAATCAAGATTATATATTTACTTTCATTTTTGGAAATATAAAATTCACCATGTAAGGCTCATAATCCTATGAGACTAATTCTTATTATATTTCATAGACACAATGATTATTGATGTCCCACTTCATCCAAATATCTTCATTACTCCATTATAACTCTTTTAAAAGTTATCCATTTTCAATTCCAAAAAAATTTCATTAGCCTTCATGATTCATAAATTCTTGTGGATATTGCACTTGATAGCTCCTCATAACAAACCTATTAAAATTATACATAAAATATTAAACCTACACTATGAGGGTGAATTTCTCCTTGGATTTCTAGATTTTCCAATTATTGTGTTATGTTAATACATGCAATAGAATAAATATGAAGAAATAATGAATAGAAAAATAAAACTCACAAACCATATTGGACACAATATATGACCTAGGAAACCCCTTTGGGAGAAAAATAAAGTAGAAGGTGAGGTTGCTTTTTTTTTTATTTGAATGGAAATGGATGCATGTATAATGGAGTGAGACATGTGGTTGTTTGGATGCTACAATATACAAACCACCTCTATTTTTTCTCTCTCTCCACTCATATCTAATATGCTCATTTATGGAACTAAATTCACTCGAATAGAATGAACAACATTTCATCCCAATGGCCCAGTTATAACAAATCTTGGTAGCCTACTAGTGGTTAAATTTGACCCCCTCTACTCTTAAATATATTTAAAATATAAAATCTTCTAGATTCTTCTTTATCATGATCACATGGATAGGCTCATTTCCATGAATAGTGGTAGTTGACATGGCACCCTCTCAAATCATGGGGGTCAAACAAGTTCAACTTTTGGGTGGCATGAATTTTGTGTACGGACTCTAACTGGGGTGATTCTTACAATGTTAAAAATGAATCTATGTGTAGAATATTTTTTATGGGGATATATGGATAAGAGGAAAAATTTTAGGCCCAAAAAATTCCTTTTGATTCCTCCAACTTCTTTAAAAAAGTTTTAGACTTGAGTTTGCAAAACTAAGACCCATTGGTAGAAATGGTCGTGTGCATTTATTCCTAAACTTTTTCCATGTTAAAAGCATCAAGATGGATGGAAAAATTATAATGATCCAATCCCAATAATACCTCCCTAGTTTGGGGGATTTTGGCCCCCAAAAGATTCTATTAAATTATGTGAGGAAATGTTTCCTCCACCTTCTCTTTCGTGCACCATTTAGGCTTGCCTAGAAGTTCTCCTTTCAACCCAACCCGAAAACAGTCATGTTGCCCATGTTTTATAGTTTTGGAAATGTTCTGTAAAATTGTATCCTTTGTCAACTCTACTTGAGCATATGGTTCTAAATCCTCTACAAAAGGTAGGACTTGTTCCTCTTCTTGATATAACATGGAAGGCTCATAGAGTTTTAGATTCTCTACACTCACCATTGAGTAAATATGCATGTATAGGGGTAGACTAAGTCTATAGGATTTATCCTCTACTTATATTTTCTCTGAAAGGACCATATTGAATAACCTTGATTTTCTTACTGAGACCCTGCAACCTCTCCTTGTTCAACTATAACCATTCTCTATCCCCCAACTTGAATGAATTCTTTTTTCGGTGGTGATAATACATGGTCTTATATTATTCTTATGGCTTTTACAGCATGCCATGTATTTCTACTTGGATTTCCCTAATCTCTCTCTCTAAAAAATAATTCCCTTAATGCATTCCGTGTAATATCCTCCCTCACTCCTAGTTGTTTTCCGTATATAATATCCAAAGTTGAAGGTAGAAAATATCCAAAAAAAGAATCCATTGGGGACTTACTAGTAGAAGTGTGGATTGATTTTTTATAATATTATTTTATATAAACCTTATTTTCATCCAAATTCTTCCAATGCTTCTAATAGTAACCCATGTTTGATGTATTCCTGCACAAGGGTCTGCAAAGAAGAGCCATTCTACAATGGCTAGTAGTATATCAACAAATGTGAGGGTTAAACCCTAAAATAAATAGTCACCCACGAGTACTTATCAGTTCTGCATAAAATAAGAATAGCAATAGACATAAGGTAGCATAAATTAGATATAAAACACACACACACACAAAAATGTATTTACCAGAGTTAAATATTTTTATTGAAATATTAGCACCTAATGAGAAGCTCCCTATGAAAATCGATAAAGGGTGACTCCTCCTTGGGAGGGTTCTTTAAGATCCTTTACATGCACCTATGGTGATTCCCTCTCTCCAAGATTGTTGAATGATACAAAGACAAATAAAATATAAATAGGTTCTAGTGGGGAACACTCAAATGTCATGGGATCAAACGTTAGGAAGTGATAATGGACATGTAGAATGAGAAGAGAAAACCTATCTATTTATAATAAAATTCGAGTTTAGATTTGATGTGGTCAAATAATAAGATATTTGTTGGACCAAGTCAATATATAACCAAATTTGGTATTTTTATTATTAATTTTGTGAGCAAAATGCCAAATAAATAGCTAATAATCTTTATTTATATTATTCAGATAATTAGTACAAATGGGTAAACTCATAAGAAATAATTATTAAACAAATAAGTTTAAAAAATCATCTCTAGGTTAGATAGTATATTTAGTTAGAAATAATTTAGAAAAAAATATTTAATAAATTATTTATATGAGAATTTTTAAAGGATTAAGTAATAACCAATAAACAAATTATTTATTGAATTATTCTTATGGAAACAGAAAATGTGAGTGAAAAAATTTTGAATTATTTTTTCTTTCATGGGTAAAAGTGTGAGAATAACATAAAAATAATGAATTTATGGGCTATTCTCATGTGGGTAAATTAATTAATAGAAATAACTTAGGAAAAGTGGTTCCTTAGACTATTTCCATAGGGGAAAGTGGGTTTTAATATATAAAAAACCATACTTCATGGTATATTTTGATCCACCTCTTTAATTATGGCTACATGGTCACTTTATGTGATAACATATTTCATTCCATTGTATGAGTGTTTCAAGCATACCTTACGATCAAAATACAATATAGCTTTTCAGTCACTAGACATAGGAGGTGGTCATGGAGAGAGAGAGAGAGAGAGAGAGAGAGAGAGAGAGAGAGAGAGAGAGAATCATTGGTTCAAGGATCCAAACCAGAAGAGGAGTTGGAGATGTCACTCGTCAATCAAGAGTCTCTACTAGGTGTACATGATCTCAATTAGGTAGGGTAAGCATACACAAATCCATTGAGATAAATGAGTACAAAGAATAATATTTTTCCCAACAATGTGGGACTAAGAAAAATAATATATAGTACTTCAATGTGTTGGCATCAATGGGCTAGGAAATGATACAATGAAATACATAGTACCATATACATGTTTATGGAACAAAATGGTTAGGATTTAATGAAATGGTTGTTCTTGAGCTAGGTAGATAGAGCCGAATTCCTACATGATAATGGGAGGGAGAGATCACAACTAGAGAAGCCCTGCTCGGTGGAAAAGGGATATGAATATCTCAATGATCCAACTAAAGGTGGGCTCATGTGGTCGGCTATATGAATGGAAAAAAACCACGCCAGTAGAACCTATTAAAATATATTTGAGGATAGAGCATGAAATGTTGAATGCAAGGCATGAGAGGGACTACCTAAAGGGAAACCTAATCCTAAGGTATAGAAACATATAACACATGCTTTGTGAAAATTTTTCGAATATCACGAAGCAATAGACCATCAATTGTATGATTATTGTTTGTGTGATAATGACCTAGATTCGATCACGCATGAAACAACGAATTCAAGGGCCACTAAGGTCTCCATTTGGTTGATCGTAGGAACACGTAAAATAAGAAACTTCATCCAAAGTAAATCATCCTCTAGGCCACTTCCTTAAAATACATGTGCTAACGCTAATAGATGAGGGCCGAATAAGGTTGAGGAAATGACGAGTCCTCAAAAAGGGTACGATGTACATAGTATAATATGACTTATAGAGACTAAAACCAAGGGTGGGATTAATACTTCTCTTATAAGAACATAACATACAAGGTTAATCTTGCAACAATTGAAAAATCCCTTAGGGGATGGTCAATTCTTGATCATTTGATAATGAGTTGGATTCGAGCACACAAGAAACAACCAAGTCAAGGGGAACTAAGGCTTCCATTTTCATGATCCAAGGAAAAATTCAAAGAATCAACTAGATATAAGTTACATTATCCTCTAGGTCACTTCCCTAGAATACATATGCTAATGTTGATAGAGGAGGGCCCAATAAAGTTGAGGAAATTATGAGTCACAAAAAAAGGTATGAGGTATAATATGACTCACAAAGATTGTAAAACAAGGGTGGAATAAATTGGTTTGATGGGTGGGATTATGAATTAAATTGTAAGAGCATGACATACAAGGTTTCCCTTGCAACAATTAAAAAATTTCCCCAGGGGGTGGTCACTATACTTAGACATAAGTTTTCCAACGACATATAAGGATATCTAGAGGCCCAAGATTAGAAATAAAGGATAGGTACGACACATAGAGGGGATGACATAATGTAATAGGACTCACTATGGTTCTGAATAGACTCCATGGGACATAATGGTGACTAGCATAATTTATGGGCAATATGAATTACCAGTTTGATCCATTTCCAGCCTTGAGGATCTACATATTTCACTTTGGTTTGCATGCGTGTAGAAGAAATCTTGTGTTCCATTAGTCCTTTCGATTTCCACTTAGTTATAACATTGATACTAATAAAATGACTCATATTTACTTCTCATATTCTTTTTTTTAATGATTATGCATGCAACAATGCAAATTTATTATTTTTGAAGCTTAATGCATGTCTCTGTTATTTACTATTATTTTCCATTAGGAACATTAGAGTGGTATAAAAGCATGATTTTGTCGATTATCCAGTTGAAAATCCTATTTCCAGATTTTTCTGATTAATTTTATGGTTCCATTGTGAAATTTGTTTATTCAATTAAAGGAAAAAAAAGTAAAAGCAATATTCTGCAAAAGTTATGTTCAAAACATTACAATGATATCAGAGGATGAGATTGGCTAGTCATAGGGAAACTAGAAAGATCATGTAGGTTTAGGCATGCATGCACAGTGACAGGTGAAACTAGGTACATTTCAATGAAAAAGAAATGGAGGAGTACATAGGGAATCGTTGAGGATATTTTCATAAAAAATGACATGCTTAGAGAAGGTGTTCAAAGATTGGCTCCAGTGGAGTTGCTGAGGAAAAATAAGTGACTCGATGATAGATGTTGAAGAAAATAATGGGAATGTAATTAAAAAACCCACAGGGTCAAGCTAACCATTAAGAGGGTATTTCCTAGATATGGAAGGAAAGTTATGGTAATGCACACACAACACTGTAGAACAACACCCATACGTATGGCTATACTAGTCGTCCTACCATGCTTCATTTTTTGGATGAACTTGAGAAGAAGGGAGATTAAAACATCGTTATAGATGTGAAGAAGTATTTTTTAGAGGGGATATATGGTTATGATGCATTGTATCCCACAGAAAGGAGAGTTATATCATTTCGGAAGCTTTTTCATTTGAAGGAGAAGCATAGATTAGAGGATGGATCTTCATATACATGGGGACAGTTAGAGGATGAGATCTAGAGATACCTCACAAATAAGAAATTTGGCTTTACAAGTCAATATTTGTGGACCCCAAGGTACAGGTACACCAAGGGAAAGGCCCACTTCATGGACGTGATTCTTGACATCAAGCTTCAGGAGGTTGAGTAAGAGGCAGAGGACACTGATGGTTGCAAGTAGGAGATAGATCAACTTAGTGTGACTGATGGGCCTCCAAATTAGACACAAATTAAGGCCCATATAACCTTTCTTAGGAACATAAAGGCTACTTTCAATCTCTCGTTATACACTTAATAGTGATTTTTTTAGCTTTAATATTTTCTTAGGAAGCTTTAGAGATAATTGCATATTATGTGCCTGATATTATTTATTTTTGAATAATATTGAGGAGAATATTGAGTAAATTAGGAATGGGATAATATAGGTACTTGCTCCCTACTACAAGATGGACCAATATTGGATAGGAAATGAAAAAAATATTATAAAATTATTGACAAATTCAGGAGCTCCCCGGATTGAGAAAATCTAGGAATGTGTTCCCTATCATTAAATGAAGATTCCTAGTGCTGGGAACAAGATACATTTTTTGAGGGATTTTGGAGGGGAAAGTCGCCTCCTTTCAAGGAGGATTCTTCCCCATCTATTTGTATAAGTAAAAATTCAAATTTTCCTCTAGAAGAATGTATTTAGTGTGCTTGTGCAGAAAACTTATTATTTAGGAGCTCCACTTTCATTTCTAGCATGGATGTACTTCGATTAATTAAAATAATGAAGTTTAGTGCCATTTTTAGTTCTAAAGCTTAGCCTCCTTCATAAGAATCTGAATATCCTTGGGCATGGCCATCCCAGGAGCCTCAGATCCCTCCTATATCATTTATTTATTTGATTTTAATGTCTTTTTCACTTGCATCTCTTATTTCTACCTTTATTTTTCATGCCTCTTTTGTTGTAGGTTTTTTTTTGTCAAGTTGTCTGGGATCCTCGAATCTTGACTTATGGCTTCAAAAACCATGACCCGCGAGCGTTGGTTCTTTAAGATGACTATTATAGGCAACCTCTAGGCTTCTCATTCAATTGTAAACCCAGGGTAAGTCTTCTTATTTCAAGAGTGCGACCACAGTATATGCGAGTGACATCGGAAATAGGTACTCTATATTACTATGAAGAAGATCAATTAATTCAGAAAGTTCAATCAACTCAAAGGGAATGGAATTTGTAAATTACCGTTAACTATCCTATCTAAATAAGCCTAGTAAGAATAATCTATGATTGAATAGCACACTCAATGAATTGAACAACAATCCTATTGAATGGAACAACAAACTCAATGAATTGAACAACAATTGCTTATTTTAATTTTGCAATGGAATTCTTTTGCAAACTAACTAACTAACATTCTTCTGTATTAAGAACAACAAGAAACCTTATAGTACCGATGGAAATATCTAATTCTTGGCAATATAAAGCATTGAAAAGAGATCGTGCTAAAGCATATAAATAGATATAAAGGAATTGAGAAAAAGATGAAAATGTCTAACAGTTATAAAACAATTATTGTAAACCAGAAACATGAGAAATAAACTGCCTGAGTGGCAGAGGAAACTACAACATCATAGGCGTAGAAGTTTAACAAGTAGAAAGATATCTCATAGAATGCATTAGATAACTGAACATAAATTTCGTAATTAACGTACAATACAGAGGTGAGCGTGGAAACTCCTAGGGCTGGGTCTAAACCACCAGAAGTCCAACGCGATGGAAAAATCATAAATGATTATTCAAAATACCAAAATTATTTATTAAAAGAGTCAAGACATGAATAAAACTGGACAGTTCTATCCTGATATGCCTATTATAGAAAAATAATTCTTATTTCGCCTCCTCTCTTTCGTCCATCCTTGGCCTTTTTAAAGGCAATTTCTCTTAGTAGGATGGTATTTCCCAAACAACAGTCCACTGAGCGTGGCTATTGTTTGAGTTCTTCAGACATGGATCTCTCTTTACGCCTTTAGCTCATCCCTGGAGATTACTGTGGATTCATGTTCTCTGTCTGTCAGCTGGCTTTTGGTCTGCGTCGATTCAATTGCCTCATTTTCCTCCGAATAGAGACGAAATAAGTCAAATCCTTGTTGTTTTGAACATGCTTCTTATCTTTAGTATATTTGTCCTGATTTTGCATTAACCCTCCTTTCCTTTACTGTTAAGAGGAGATAAATTATAAAAATGTATGATAATCCGAAGTAAACATAGGGTGAAAACATACCTTAATTCCAACCCAACATACTCCCCCGCTTACCTATGTGCAGGTCCTCATGCAAACAAATGGTTGAGATGTAACTGCGTCAAGGAATAGGCAGGGTAGAATTCTTCCTTGTATGCTATGAAACCTTATTTTTGTCTAATTCTTGCAAAGGAAGCATTTGTGTGCCCTTCTAGTAGTTCGTAGTCATGATCATAACCCTCAGGGGGGGTACCAAATGAGAGGGAATCTATACCTACACCCTAAAAATGCAGGACCCATGTTGAATACCAGGTTACTATATGAGAGGAATCTCGAGGCGACCACTTTGAAGTTTCTGTAGCCAAATGGCTCCGGCCGCTTTGAAGTTTCTGTAGCCAAATGGATCCCTATTTTTTACATTGTTTGTGGAGGCCATTCATATTTGTTTGGTTGCTACCAGGGCTGCTTCTTGAATGTCTTCGTAATATTCCCACCCATGCTGTGTAATATCTTTATGGATTGGTCCTAGCTTAGTCCTTTCACCCTTTCTTTGCATGAAATTATTGTGTTGGATGAACAACCGCAGGGGTTTAGTAGGCTCTCCTCTAACCCACAGGTCTAGGCCATGTTGTCTCTTTTGGAAAATGTTATAGGCTTTGGCCCACCTAATTTGGTTCTTAGCGAATGAGAGGAAGGCCTGGAACTGAACATCTCATATAAAGGGACTAGGATTTGTGTCCCTGTCCTCTTCTAGAAATAATTTGTGCATGTAAAGTTCACATAAAAGGTGTTGGACATGTTCATCTTGATCATTATAGTAGTGGAAAAATTCCTCTATGGTTTTGAAAGTTGTGGGCTTCCCTACCCTGACAACATTTATTTTCAGTAGTAAATACCATTCCACTAGGAATAGTGCATAGTTGGTGGCTGGTGACCTGAATTTTAGTGCATCAGAATACAGAGAAAAAATCATAGAGATTTGTTTCTTGGATTGATACACTTGGTCCTGTGCCCTTTTTACCTTTGCCTACTCTTCTCTGAGCTGGGCAAATGTTTCATCTTCTGTGGTAGAAAGGTTCGTGAATTTCTTTAACAATGCCTAATACTCTTGTGCGGGTACTACTTCCTTTTTTCACTGTGCCAACTCAAGCTGTGTTCGAATTAATTCACTATACCATTTTCGATTGACAACTCATTCAACTAGAGGATCATAGGTAGGGGTTTCCTCCATTTGGGTTCCCTTTTCATCGGTGAATTCTTGCCTAGTTTGGACAGAGGCCTCGAAATTATCCACCATGTCTATTTGTACCTCGATCTCAATGGTGCTTGCCAAGTCAGTCTGTATTTCAACCTGAGCAGTATCTATTAGGTCAGTCTGTGTTCCAGCCTCAACAATATCTAAAAAATTGGTGGCCAATTCTGTTTGGGTTTCTGCTATGGTCAATTCTTTCTTAGGCTCCAAGGCCTTGTTTAACTCTTTCCACTGCTTCCTCAAATGTTTTACCAATTTCCTTAACCTTTTGCAGGTTCTTATTAAATTATTCAACTTCTTTTCAGCTATATTTTATTCTGGTCTAGGTTCAACAGGGGGTGGAGGAGCAACAACCTCTTTTTCAAGGATGGCGGTGTCAATTTCAGGTTTTCTTATGGTGCTATCTTCTACTTGTACTTCAGAGTTTACTTCTATATGAGGGTTCTGGCCGGGTGAGACAATATTTCCCTCAGGTGTCAGAGGAACTGTTTCCATGCTTGTGTTTTGTTCCAAGGGGATGGTGTCTCTTGACTGATTTTTGGATTCGGCCTCCTCTTCTGCATACTCCCCCTCATTCGATCCATCATTCTCGAGAGGGGACAAGGCCCTAAAAGCCTGTGGTTCCTCTTGATAGGGTAATACCTCGGTGTGGCCGGAGCTGCTGGCAGTGGATGATTGGTCTAATGACTCTTCTTGTTCTCCATCTTGCTCAGATAAGCTTTTAGTTTCACAGGATGCCCTCATTTGCTCCAAGACTTGAGCCATCTCCTCCTCATAATCTTGTAAGGGTATATTTTGAGGGCTTGATGGTAGTGAGCGGGATGGCCCTACCTCCTCTATGAAGTCTGAGGTTCCTTAAAGTATTTAGGATTAATTTTTCCTGCTTGGTTCTGAAGTTGAGGCACGAGTCCTTTTCCTTCTAGGTATGTTCATCCTGGGGAGCTCAATTTCGGTCCGCCAGGGTTTTCCTCAGGTACCTGTGCGGAAGGGTTTAAAAATTTGTCCCAGGCTATCTGCTGCTTGTCCAACTCATGTATGGTGATTAGTTTGATTAGCCCGTGGTGACTGACAGCTGCTTGAGGGTTTTTAGCTTTTCTTATTCGAAAAATAGTGCCATGCAATATAGAATTTAAGAAATCAGGCAGGTTAACTGAAATATTTTGTTTAAGCACAACTAATAGTTTAAGTTGACGGGGTTTTACCACGTCTTGGCCTCCATCACATGTAATGAATCTCTGGATGAATGCCATCAGTTCCTACCATGGTTGATGTAGAATGGTAGGGTTAATCCCTTTTCCTTTTCGCTCTAATGGCTCTTTCGGATCCTGATATGCTACGACTGCCTCTCAGAAGAGAAGGTGTTTCTCTATCCATCTCTCTCCTTCCGCTGTTATTCTGGAGACTTCAAAAATAATTTCTTTTGTGACCAGTATAACTCTTCCACTGAGCTTGGTCTATCCCTCCTATAGGTTTTGTAGGAACTCAATTGCTACCTATGTATCAAATCCTTGTAATATGTGTAAATATGGTAGCTATAGCTTGTTGGAGGATAGCACTAGCTGCATCTGAAATTGAGAAATTCGAAGGTTCATTCTGGAGAGAGTTTCCTCCCATGGCTGATGTGTTTCCTTGAGCTAATTTCTCCTTCTGGTTGTGTTCTCTTTTGACATTGTTGTTTAGAATGAACACTATATGCAAGAGAAAGGGAAATTGCAACCTTTTGCAGGTAACTTCATACCTTAATTGTGATTCTCCTTTGGCCTTATCAGCGTATCCAATGAAATTTGTGCAGGAAATTTGCATGCTTGCTTATTTATGAATAATTACACCCCCTCTGCCGAAGTAAGGGCATCCACGTCCTCAAGTATAAGAGGGATTTGATCAATCATGAATGCATACAGGGGGAATGTCAAGATTCAGTAATCATAGCCTTTACGTGAGAGCAGAGGCCGTAGCTTTGGAGCTCGAGGAAAGAGGAGTAATTTGGTAATTATGAGCACATGCAATGTAAAGGTTAGATTTGAAAGTTTTCATAAGTGTATCTCATGCGGAAGTGACCGGAGAGGGAGAGAAAGTATTATAGCCATTATTATGATAGGATGTCCTTATTTAATGATAAAGTGTGACAAAAGCAAGACTGAGATAGGTAATGATTGGTGCCGTCATCCCAAAGTTCAAACATGTAAGCTTATCGCACTTATAGTTACTTATGTGGTAGATTTGAATTATCACTAATTCGAGTAGTGTTCTTATGTTAAGAATGGTAGAAAAATGGGAGGTAAGCTATATATAAGAGTAACTGGCTATCATTGAAACATACTCTCGTACCATAAGCAGAGCCACTGCTGCCAGTAGGCGTTCATAGCCTCGACAGGGTTGCTATTTTTACTCGAAAAAATGAGCCAGGATCCTTATGTAAAAGTAATTATTCTGCCAATTTTCTGGAGAGATCACCATGATGGTATGATAGCCAGATAGCCACAGTGCCACTCACCAGAGTTGTAGTAGAGTGATCAGGTCGGTTCGTGATGAGACCTCCTATCCTTCAAGCAGTTGAGAAGGTCATTACCCTACTGTGGTGACCATTGTGGGCATGCCACTTGCTAAACTCTTATGATCATGGTAGGATGGCTCGTGATGAGACCCCCTATCCTCTATTGAAAATTTGCATATGAGCATAGTACTCTCTTTTTTTTTTTCGAAACATAAGCATTTTGATTTATGAGGAGGTCATTGTGCTAGTATGATGGCTAGATAGTCACAGGGCCATTCACTAGGATTGTAACAGAGTGATCAAGACGACTCGTGATGAGACCTATTGTCCTTCAAGCATATGAGAAGGTCATTACCCTAGTGTGATGGCCATTGTGGGCATGTAACTTGTTAAACCCTTATGATCATGGTAGGCTGGCTCGTGATGAGACCCCCTATCCTCTCTTAAAATTTTTCATGTAAACATAATAATTATTCTTTATACATGAAGGGAGGCTCATTAACTCCTTAAGAGTTAGGGATGGTGAGAGAAGTAAAAAGAATGCCAATACAATTAATACCCCTTATTCCTATTTCTTCATATTGGAGGGAAATACTACTCAAACATGCACAAAGATATACCATCATAAGATCATGTATTGTATGAAAACATATTTGAGTTGGGAATGACTTAGCCTTTCATTTCATATATGTACAATGTCGGCTTCTAGTTTAGAGATTCTAGTGTCAAAGAATCATCATATTGGTAAATTTACTGCTTCCCTCTTCTCTTCAACTGCCACTTCCTACTCAGAGATGCCTTTTATAGCTAGGGTATGGATCGAGGGGAGGATATAGACAAAGGAAAGAATAAAACGCAAAAACAAGGTTGTTCAATCTGATTGAACAACATCTGTTCAATTAGATTGAACAACAACCATTCAATGGGATTGAAAAACAGTTGTTCAAAGAGTTTGAACAGCAAGGAAAAATAAAACACAAAAACTCGGTTGTTCAATTGGATTGAACAACAACCGTTCAAAGAATTTGAACAACAAGAAAAATAAAGATGAATGAAAAAACATGGTTGTTCAATCCAATTAAACAACGACTATTCAATTGGATTGAACATAAGTCGTTCAAATAATTTGAACAACAAGGAAATAAAAACACAAAAACACGGTTGTTCAATCCGATTGAACAACAGCTGTTCAATTGGATTGAATAGCAGTCGTTCAAATAATTTGAACATCAAGGAAAATAAAAACACAAAACACAGCTGTTCAATCCGATTGAACAACAAATGTTCAATTGGATTGAACAACAGTCGTTCAAAGAATTTGAACAGCAAGGAAAATAAAAAAACAAAAACACGGCTGTTCAATCCGATTGTACAACATCTGTTCATTTGGATTGAACAACAGCCGTTCAACTAATTTGAACAACAAGGAAAATAAAAACACAAAAACATGGTTTTTCAATCTGATTAAACAAAAACTGCTCAATTGGATTGAACAATAGCCGTTCAAAGAATTTGAACATCAAGGAAAAAATGAAATAGGATGAGAAAAAAGGATACAATTGCGAGTATGAAGAATGTACAACAAAATAAGAACTAGGAATTGTAAGGAAATTATATACATTATTTAAAAATGACGGTAGCAAACTCTCATGTACTTGGGGTTGTGGGGTTATCACCCCCTTCTGACACAACTTGGATGGTGGGATCGTTTCGTACCTACTGACAGAAAGACTCCTTTGTGAGAGGTTTGTGATAGAGGCGTACTCTATGCCCATTGAATCAAAATGTAGAACCGAACCCATCTATGATGGTCAAGGTGAGGGTACCATTTTTATGCACTTCTTGGATTTGTATGGACCGAGCCACCTTGTCTGCAATTTTCCCGCAAAATATTGGAATCTAGAGTCATAGAGAAGTGCCCAATCTCCTTACTAGAATGTATTCTTTTTTATGAGGTTTTCATGCCACTTAGCTTGTTTCTTTTGTATGATAATTGTGCGGTGTAGAGCTAGTAGCCGTGTTTCATCCAATTCATTTACTTGTTCAAGTATTTTAATCTGGGCCTCTGTCAAGTTCAATCCTACTTCCTGGGTTGTCCTTAGAGTTTTGACTTCGAATTCAATGGGAAAAATGGGCTCTCTTCCAAAGACTAAATGATACAGAGAATATCTAGTGGTGTTTCACCAAGTTGTGTGATAAGCCCACAGGGCCTCTGGAAGTCTAGTGGCCCAATCTCGGGGATGTGATGATGTTGTTTTGGTAAGGATTGCTTCAAGGACTTTGTTGGTGCTTTTGACCTATCCATTCGCTTGCAGGTGGTAAGGATACATGACTTTGTGGGTGATGTGATGATTCTTTAGAGTGGTTGTGATTTTTTTACCTATGAATTGTGCCCCTCCATCGTTTAACACTTCCCACGGTAGACCATATCGCACAAATAGCTCGAACATAAAGTTAATCACAGATTCCTCCATGGCTCTTGCTAAGACTATTGTTTCCACCCATTTTGTTACATAGTCTGTGGCAACCAGTATGTAGGTTTTATGATTTGATGGTGGGTTGAATGGCCCAACAAAGTCTAGTTCCCACCATTCAAACAGTTCTATTACCAATTGTGGTTGCAGTGGCATTTCCTCTTCTTGGTCTAGGTGGCCCATTCTTTAGCAACTATCGCAGGATTGGACATCCTTTTTCACATCTTCGAAGATCTTGGGCCAATAATAACCAAATTTTAATACTCTGTGTCTCGCTTTCTGATCTGTGAAATGGCCCCCACATGGTTCATCGTGACAAGTCCGTAGGATATCATAGATCTCATCTTCCCGGATGCATCTGCGTATATGCATGTCGGCCCCTGTGTGGAAGAGGTATCCACCGATCCAGGAGAACTTGGCACTTCATTGTACAATCAGCTTCCATTCCCTTGATGTTAAATGTCTGGGCAGTTTCCCTATGGCCAATTAATTTGCTACGTTTGCGTACCGTGTCTTTTTTACTACTACGACAAACAAATTTTCATCAGGAAACTGATCTTTGACTACTAGTGTGTCATCTATTTTTGGAACTCTGGATAGGAAGTCTACGACCATGTTTTCTTTTCCTTGGCGTTCTTTGATGGTTATGTCAAATTCCTACAAAAGATACAACCAACGATTTATTCTCCCATTTTTTATTGGTTTATTGGCTAAATATTTAATGGTAGAGTGATCATTATACAGGAGTACTTGATAGCCCGTTATATAATGTCTAAACTTATTAATAGAATAAATGACTTCCAGGAACTCTTTTTTTTGGTCACTGTGTAATTTAATTCAGTAAGAGTAATAATTTTGATTATATAATAAATAGCATAGGGATTTTTGTCTTCTTCTTGACCAAGAAATGCCCCTATCGCTATATCGGATACATCAAAAGAAATGTGAAAAGGCAACTTTCAGTTAGGACTGCGTAAGATTGGTTTTGTCGAGACCAGTGTATTTAAATCCGCAAAAGCAATGTCACATTTACCAGACCAATGGAATTCGATGTTTCCAGTTAGAGCATACAAAGGTGCAGCAATTTGTCAAAAATTCTTTATAAACCTACGATAATACCCTGCATACCCAATAAAACTACGCACCTCTGTCTGTGTGCAAGGAGTGGCTAATAAAAGGATTACCTCTATCTTTGTCGGGTCTACCTGTATTCCTGCTACAGAGATATAGTGCCCTAGGATTACTCCTTCAGTCATCATCATGTGGCATTTTTCATTGCTTAAGCATAACCTAGTGGCAATACATCGTTCCAATACTTTTTCTAGCGTTTCTAATGCTTGATCAAAATTAACACCATATGGGGTGAAGTCGTCCATGTAAATTTCAAGCCCTTCATTTATTAAGTCAACAAAAATGCTGATTATGGCTCTTTGAAAGGTTGTTGGAGCATTACATAGTTCGAATGGTAGCACCCTATAGGAAAATGTACCCCATGGGTAGGTAAAGGTTGTTTTATCCTGGTCTTTGGGGGCTATTTGGATTTGATTGTAACCACTGAAACTGTGAAGAAAATAAAAGAAACTCTTCCCTACCAATGTATCCAGGACCTGATCAATAAAAGGAAGGGGGAAGTGGTCCTTCTGTTTCACCTTATTCAGTTCTCGATAATCCAAACATATCCTCCATTTCCCATTATTTTTAGTGATGACTACTAGAGGGGAGACCCACTTACTGTCTGAAATATGATAAATGAAATTCATGTCCAACAGTTTTTGAAGTTCCTCTTTTACCACGTCTTTTAGATGAGGGTTTAACCTATGCTGGGGTTGTCGAATAGGCCTAGCCTCCTTGTCGGTATAGATGCGATGGGTGCATAGCTGGGGGTCTATGCCCTTCATGTCTGGGTAGTCCCAAGCAAATTCTCTCTGATACTTCTATAATAACTTTATGAGCTTCTTCCTTTGGTCACTATCCAGATTGCCATTGATATTCAAAATTTTCCCTGGCTCAATCTCAACGGGTATGCTATTGCATACAGAGGTCATAGGTATATGTTGATCATCAAGGTTTGTCAAGAGTTCATCTTGTGTTTCCTCTTCAAGAACTATTTTCAGCATTTGGCATTTCATATTTTCAGATGTAGGTGGCTGATTCATAAAGTTATTGATTACATCATCTTCAGTTTGATCTTTAAATTCAAGAGCTTCGATTAATGTCAGAGGTGGATAGATATTTTTCTCCCAATATGTATGTGGATGCTTGTGAATGTGTACCATGGGTAGACTTGGTTTGGAATGTGGGAAAATGATAATGTTTTTCATGGAATCTCCCCTATAAATGGTCATGCTTCCTGTTCGGCAGCCTATGTAAGCATCAGTCATTTCTAACCAAGGTCGTCCAAGAATCAAGGGGTGTCCGTCCATTCAATTTTTTGGGTTAATAACTAGGAAATCAGCTAGATACTCCCATGAGTCTACAGAAACCAATATGTCCTACAATATTCTTTTTGTCCTGATAACAGACCTGTCAGCGAGTTCCAACAACATAGCTGTGGGTTCTAATGTTGATATTCCTAGCTTTTCGTAGGTTTCTGTTGCTAAGATGTTAATGGCCGCCCGTAAATCGACCAATGTGCTTTGAAAGGAGTGGCCAGATATTTGCACAGTTACTATGGGATTCCATAGGTCATCGTATTTAATGGGGGCCTCCTTACCCAATAATAAGTCAGGAAGCGTTCGTACCACATGAACGGTGGGAGTAACCTTTGCTCTTTTTTATTTCTTCCTTCCACACAGTTCTTTAATTGTCTTTGCATAGATGGGGATGTATTGTATGGCCTGCAAAAGAGGAATTTTGATGCACAAGTTTCTCAATTCTCCCAAGATATGAAAGTCTTGGGAGATCATTGGTCTAGGCAGTGTTAACCTTTTAGGGAAAGGAGTTGAAAATATCCTAAGATTTTTAGGCTTCTCTTGGTCAACCGTTTCCTTTACTTGCTCCATCTCTGCTTCAATTACATTGGTTTGTCTAGGCTTTTTTGGAGTCCCAGGTTCCAATTGTGGTGGGATAGTCCCTTGAGTTGGCAAGATAATACATCCTGATCTTAGGCTTAGCTCATTAAATTGCTTCTGTTTAGTTTCGGGGTTGGGATATTCTATAATCTGGATTAGCTGAACTAACCTGTTGTTGGGGTTAAGATTGGGTTGGGATGGTAATTGAGGATGAATGATATGTTGAGGGTTGTCCTGGACAGGTTACGAAGCTGGTAGTGTAGGTTGATTTTGAATTCCTGTCCCCATTGGTGGGTGAGTCATTCCCAGAGGTCATTCCCAATTTTGAGGCCAATTTGTGGTTTGAGAAGGGGATGTTGGCCACTGAGTTTGATATGGGTTTTTTTTCCAATATGGAGGAGAACAGGGAAAACTTGGCCAATTATTCCCCGTAGAGGGTTGCGTTGGCCAAGGTCGTATAGGAAACGACCAAGACGACCAAGTGGAGAAAGGCGATTGATTTTTCCAAGCTACTGAGTGGATATGTTAGTTAAACTGTAGAGAAGGAAAGAACAGAGGTAGGTCTTGAGGCATACTTGGTCGTGTCTGCCAATTCCGACGCTGGTTCATCAAGTAGAATGGTTATGTTTCTTCTTCTTGCTGTTTGTAAACTGATTTGAGTCCTGGGAGTGAAGGGTAGTGATTCGTGGCATGATCCTTAGTGTAGATAGCACAAGTTTGAATCGTATGTAAGGGGCATTCCCTTTGGATGTTCTTATTTCGACGACGTGGGAAAAAGACGGCCATGTTCTGTTCTGGTATAGCTTGCTTCTGCTTGGCTTGTAGGACATCAAGTTGTGTTTTCAAAGTACCTAGAATGTTAGTTTTGAAGTCTTCCAAAAGATTATGAAACTCTGCTCTGGTTATGTTGCCACCAGACTCCTTGAGATCTTTCTTTGTCGAGTCTAGCCCAAGTGGCTTATTTCGCACACTGCCCCGAGAGCACCTGATATAGAGCGAAATAATTTCATCATATTATTCTTAATAGATGTCGCCTCTTCCCATTATATTGAGTTTTTTAACCCATTCTTCTTTCATTCCCTTAATTATTGTTGCTTTTAGGATGTCTTTGATAATGGAGTATATGGGGACCTTTGCAGATTATACTGAAATATTTCAACATACTCTTCTAATGTCTCGTTGTCTTTTGTAGACATATTGAAGATTTCATCTTTTAATTCCCGAGTCCAGAAATAATCTTGATATTTTGTTAGAAAAATGTTCTTCATTTGGTCCCAGTTATTGATGGTTTCCCCATTGAGTCCCATGAACCAGTGTAATTCCGCCCCCTTCAAAGTAGAGGGGAATAATTTCAGCTTTTGAGGTTCAGTGGTATAGTCGTATCCCCTACATAAGACGTCGAACTCAAATAAAAATGCATCAGGATATTCTGAGGTCAACCGATGGAAGGTGGGGATGTTTTGTAGGGGAATGGCTTTCATAGGGATGTTAGCAGCATGGTCAACAATGGGATATTCAAATGTTGACGTCTGCTTTTGATTCTGGTTTTGATTATTTTCCATTTGATCCAAGATATGCCAGTATTCTTCAGGGATTTCTTGTTCAGGAGGAGTGATCGTAGTGGGATTGGTTGGAGAGAGGGGAGGAGGCTTTACAACACTCCCTCAATTTGGAATACCAAGCGTCTGGGTCTCGACCAATTTTTCAGGGGATTCCGGCTCTATAGCTCCTACCTGTATTTCCCCACTAGTTTCTCCTTATCCTTCTTGTAAATTGCAATAACCTACCTTTCTCTAAGGGTTAGTGCCTATGTGTTCAGTAGTCTTGAGGCTTTGTTCAAACCCTTCAGTTTCACTATGAATCTCAACGTGGGTTGTATATGGTGAGGTTGCTGCTTGAGGGAAAGTAGTAGGACTTGGAGTGGGAATGACTCTGGGTCCTCTACATGCCTGGGATTTAGCTCTCTTAACGATTTCATCTATGTATCTCGTTCTACCAAGGATTACCAGTCCTTTGGGTTTTGTAGACTTTTGCGAATGATTTTGATTTGTCTCTATCCTTTTCTTCCTAATCATAAAACAAGAGCACCTATTCTACTAACCTTTGATCAATTGCTAAGATGTGGGTTAGGGGCAAGCGTTTTTCTTGCCAGTACGCAGGTTCTTACCTCTCGTTTTTAATACACAATGCTTCGCAGCAACAGAGAATAAGGAATGAAGGATGTTGCTCTTCAACACCCTCCCCGGCAACGACGCCAAAATGTTGGTTATTTAAGGTCACTATTATAGGCAACCGCTAAGCTTCTCATTCAATTGTCAACCCAAGGTAAGTCTTATTATTTCAAGAGTGCGAGCACAGTATATGCGAGTGACATTGGAAATAGATACTCTATTTTACTATGAAGAAGATCAATTAATTCTCGAAGTTCAATCAACTCAAATGGAATGGAATTTGTAAATTATTGTTAACTATCCTGTCTAAATAAACCTAATGAGAATAATCTATGATTTAACAACACACTCAATGAATTGAAAAACATTCCTATTGAATGGAACAACAAACTCGGTGAATTGAACAACAATTTCTTATTTTAATTTTGCAATGGAATTCACTTATGAACTAAATTACTAACATTCTTCTGTATTAAGCACAACAATAAAACTTATAGTACCGATGGAAAGATCTAATTCTTGGCGATATAAAGCATTGAACACAGATCGTGCTAAAGTGTATAAATAGATATAAAGGAATTGAGAAAACGATGAAAATGTCCAACAATTATAAAAATATTACTGTAAACCAGAAACATGAGCAATAAACTGCCCGAGTGGCACAGGAAAATACAGCATCATAGGCATAGAAGTTTAACAAGTAGAAAGATATCTCATAGAATGCATTAGATAACTGAACATAAATTTTGTAATTAACTTACATTACAGAGGTGAGCGTGAAAACTCCTAGGGCTGGGCCCAAACCACCAGAAGTCCAACGTGATGGAAAACTCAGGAAATGATTATTCAAAATACCAAAATTATTTATTAAAAGAGTTAAGACATGAATACAATTGGACTGTTCTGTCTTGATACATCTATTACAGAAAAACAATTCTTATTTCACCTCCTCTCTTTCATCCATCCTTAGCCTTTTTAAAGGTGATTTTTCTTAGTAGAATGATCCCCAAACAACAGCCCATTGAGTGTGGCTTTTGTTTGAGTTCTCTGCCGGTTGTGCCTAGGGGTTACTATGGATTCATGTTCTCTGTCTGTAAGTCGTCTTTTGGTCTGCGTCAATTTAGTTGCCTCATTTTCCTGCGAATAGAGATGAAATAACTCAAATCCTTTTTGTTTTGAACATGCTTCTTACCATTAGTCTATTTGTCTTGATTTTGCATTAACCCTCCTTTCCTTTACTGTTAAGACGATAGAAATTCTAAAAATGTATGATAATTAGAAGTAAACGTAGGGTGAAAACATACCTTAATTTCGGCCCAACAAGGGGCATCTAATCCGTCAAAGTCACCCAAGGATCACACTCGACCTGGGCCACACCAAACCTAAGCTGATTGGAATTTTTATCATATCTACTCCTATTACACTAAAATTTGTCACCATGACGTTTTACTGTCTATATGGGTTCATCATTACTCATATATTACTCCTTTAGCTCTCTACAACATCAAGTTCCTAAAACCAAGCCTTGAAATTGAGAGAAAAGCTTATAAAAGTCATAAAAACACTTGTACCACACTTTCTCTTAGTATTACCTGCGTTGTTGTATATGTTTGTTCTAGAACATGCGGAATCGGCCACACTTTTTCTTCATTAAAGGTGCGGATTCCTGTAAAAAGTAAAGTGAATGCAGAAGTAAAATTTGGAAGCCCAGCTGGTTGAATCTGGAAGCTTCTGGAAGAAATTATCTGGTGGAAAGTTTGCTCCTTTCATGTACATTCATCCCTCCATTAAAGGAGCCTACCCCTTGGTATGTGGAACTTAATACCTTTGAAAGAGGATTCTATCCCCTCTTATTTATAACTGCAACCTCTTCTCTTTTGCTATAAATTGAGGCCATAGTTCAGCCTCAAGGGGAGTTAGACTTAGAGATTTTTTGAGGAGAATTGCTGGAAAAACTCAGACTCTCTTAACTGATTACCATATGGGAATGATTACACACTCATGTGTATGTTAGCCGAGAGAGTGCAAAGGCTTGTCAAAGTAGAGGAAACGCTTGTTTCGGACCCCGGAAGGACCTATACGACATCAAGGTGAACACGGTTGTAAGGCTCCTTTTTTCATTAAAGATAATACAAATGGATCTTGTTTTCTCATTGAGTTGTTTATTTAAATGGCTTATTTCTTGAATCCATGATCATCAAGATAGATTTATGGTTTATTAATTAGTCTATATTATGCATGTGCTTCTGATTCTTTCATGTATTTCATTGTAGATCCTGAAAGGAGACTTATTCAAAGTGACAGGAAAGAAGAATACGATCAGCGCTGGACTACAGGTAAGTCCTAAATCCTTCATTATAGATAATTCTACATCAAATGTAATCTAGAGAAAGTAGTTTACATCTATCTGTTTGTTTCTAGTTATCGTAGGATACTAGAGAGATATGCCTTGTCCGCAAGAGCAATTTATCCATCCAAAACCTCCCCCTGGCACATGGCACAACCACCCCCCATTAGCTTTGACCCTGGGTTGCCTTGCTAACAAGGTCCATCCTCAATCGATTGTGCTAGTGGCACTTGAATTGTTATAGGTTAGATTGGTTAAATGATAGAATTGAGTTTTTTTGTAGGTTATTTATAGAGTCACAAGAATTATGCATCTATTTAACATCTTTGAAAATTCATATTCATCATTGAGCTACATGGATTGGTATACTAGATCACAAATCTACAATTTCTAGAAGTCCCTTGTAGCCCAATAGTAGTATTTTTTCTATTTTTTGAAATTCATTAATGAGCTTAATTTTATTTTACTCAACTTGTATTGAATCATAAAAGAATTAGAGTTAATAAAAAAATTTTCCCATACCATTTTCACTTGATCAGGTTAGGAATTTGATAGGTTAACTAGCTCACTAATTCTTGCATTTTTTGTTTTTTGAGTAGTAATTTTCTGCTATTTTTTAGAACATTTTAACAGTGGTTATTTTGAGTGATTATAATTGTAATGGAGTCCTAGGGAATCCCAATTAATAAAAAAAAATTCCCATCTCATTTATTTGATTTTCTTGAGTATTTGACAAGTTATTTCGAGATATTCCTTGCTCAAATTCACCCCAAATTCACGGTAGAAGTATATTTGTAGTGTGTGAATGCTATGAGGAAAATTTGGTTAATATGAGGCTTGGTTAGGTCATCATTTAACCCTTACATTTATTGCATATTAAATGTTTATTTCTGAAATTATTCTACATTTCCTTCCTGCAATTTACTTCATGCAAAGTATAATTTCCTTCTTGCAAGAATAATGTAGGACTTTCATTTCCTCAAAAATATAATAGATTTAATTTCCATCAAAATAGATCATATTTTCTTAAGTTTTCATTATGATTTTCATTTATGCAAATAAAATCGATGTCTTTTCTTCCATTTACTTTCTCGCAAAAATAGAATAGGTTTGCTATTTTTATTTACCCTGAGATTTGCGACTTACCTCGATCTTTCCTCAATTGAATATTCTTTGTTTCCTTCTGACAATTGCATCAGAGGGAGTCATAATAGGAAGAGGAAGGTGTCTACTTCACATACAATTATTACCTCACTGATTTTTTTACAAACCCACAGTTGATAATTTAATTCGACAGCCCCAGAAGTTGCAACATTCTTTGTTGCAATATTGGGGATCACCAGTGACTTTAGAGTCACAACTATCAAAGAGAAAATTGATGGCATCGGATGACACTATGGAAGAGAGAGTGGAACACATACCTATAGGACCACCCATTTGCGAGATTCCAATAGGCATAGGGGCATCCAAATTGATGATAGAGTTTCTAAATGGAAACCACTACAACTAGGTAGTGAGGATGATTTGAATGATGGGTTTTATATGCAGGAGCATTTGGAGGCTCAAGTTGAGTCCATGATGGAGGAGGATGACCATCAATCTTTGGGGCTAGACATTGGTCAGGGAAAGACAAGAGATAACATGTTAGGAATTTAACACAATTCACTTTAGGGGCACACTAATAGGGAGTTCAACATTTTTAGCTCACCTCTATGCACTGGACAAATATAGGTAAATTTTTCTTGACTGATCATTGGGGATGACCAAGTTAGTGGGAGTGAGCGACTTGAGTTAAGTATGGAACAATGTGAATTTGGAGGGCTTGTTCCGTACACAACATATTGTACATTTGATCCCTCCTTTGGGATTGGATGGAGAGATATTGATTTGGAACCTGATGGAGCATGCTAGCTGGTTGGGTACATCCATGGCCATGGTTTAGCATAGGTCATGGATTACCAATAGGGCTCGAGGGCTAGATGGTTGTGGGATTTACCATCACATCATAGAGCTAGTAGGTGATGGTGGTAGTTGTGTGATGGATCTGGTGGTAATTGGGTGCACGCACATTTTTAAATATCCATCAAAGACCTGGACAACACTAGTGACAGGGTGGTCTGACACGAGAGCAGGAAGATCTTCGGAAGTTTCTTTTCATATTGACTATGTGTGGGGTCACATAGAGATTATCTTACTCTGGTAGGAACTGGTATGGGGAGGTAGCATTAGCGAGCCACTAGACAGATAATTGTATGGAGAGAGTATTCTCTCACTGGTATATTGGATGTAGGAGCTATTGAGGTTAGGCACAATAGTGCAATTTATGTTATCATGTGAGGAGTTAGGTCGCTCAGGTCTACCAGTGCAGATGAGGATAATTACCTCACATCATTGAGGGTTTGCTAGTAGAGTGGTGGATGCATTGACACATATGGGATTCCATATTCTACCGAGTAGTACGAAAGTGAGCGTTAGTATGTATTGGTGTAGGGAGTTGTAGCACGAAGTTATATTATGTGCAGACGAGTGAAGGGACACATGTTGGTGTACAACAGAGCATGATGATACAAAACATATTGTTAGAGCATTGCCTCTAGAGGGATCCCCGTAGAGGGACAACTAACACACCCTTGTGTTTGGCACTCCCACGATTGGAGAGCAGGTTGGCCATAGGGTTGACCATGAGCTTCCCTACAAGTTCTTGGATATAACCATTTGAGCCCATGCATTTATCACTCTCCAACATTTTTCACATATACAAGGAAATTGGGTATTCCCACTTTATTCCCTCATCAAAAGAAATATAACCCAAGAGGTTCATCTGAGACATATGGAAGAGGCTTGATGCTTAAAGAGAGAGTATTTCCAGTTGTGGCATATGACTGAGGAAGGATTTGGCAGGTGCAGGCTTGGGGATGGTACAATCTTCTACAGAGGTAGCACATGCTCCACCCTTGAGGCCACACTTAGGGGTATGCATGACACCTTTTTGGCAATGAATTTAGAGATATCTCAAGAGCATATACCTATGTTCGTGGACCCTTAGTGCAGGAAGATTTTTAGACTCTAGAAAGTATTGGGTAGTGCCTACAGGACGCAGGATAGCAGAGCTCATAGTCTGACATGGAACATGTAGGTAATTATTTCATGCAATAAGTTGTTTCGTGATGTATGGAGTCCATATATTGAATGCATGCAGGGAAACGAGATAGGGTACTAGTTGGTGCCAACAGTTTTCAACACTATACCACAATCAATATGGCTATGGGATCCAAGAGTTCAGGTGGTTTATTGGTAAATATATTTTGAAACAAGTAGGATCAAAGTAGAGAGTGACCAATATCACTCATGGTTTGACATATGGGGGAGCACTGAGGCCTTTTTCACATGGCAGGGTTGGTTTTCCTTCTCACTTCTCCATATTAGGGTTAGTGTTGGATGGGTATGCCTTGACATCGTTGATGCCTAAGCTAGATGTGTTGGTACTCCATAGATATTTGTCCACCTTGTCCAAGAGAGGAGGATACATCATGCGTACAATTGGAAGTAGTCCTGATAGATTGGTGCAACAACAATGTGGTGGTACTGCTTTCGGAATAACATGAGATATGGGCATCACAGGATTCAACCAGTCAACTACCCTTAGGGATGAGATGGTTTCTACAGGGAAATCATTTAAATCTTCCATTAGGTTTTATTGATTAACTAGTGACATAGGGGATTTCACCAATATGGCAGGATTTTCTACAATAGGAGGTCAGGTTGGTTTGGGACCCTAGTGACAGGGATTTATTCATGTGATGGTGGCATAACAATGTTAGCCTCACTCTCGTGAGAAAAAAAAATCAAAGTCAAAAAATAATTAAATTAATTAAATTATGGAAATTGGGAATTTTTTCCTAATTTCCTACATTGTGTTTGTTCCTCTCAATTAGCAGCCTCTTTAAGCCTAGTTGGTTGAGATATTTTCTCCAACTAGTTAGGCTCCTAGACTAGCGTGTTGTTGAGATTTTTCCTCAACCAAAGTGTCCAAGATAGACGCACTATCTTGAGACACATTTTCCTCTTGTATATATATTTGTATTATACACATTTTTTTAAATACTCAGAGAATGTGAGGAATCCATTAAGGTTGTGGCCTTTTCTGCCATCTCTGATTTAATGTCTTGTATTTGTGTGTGTGTTAATTCTTGTTAATTTCCTTCATGTGGTATCAAAGACAACTTTGGATTAACTCTCTTCCAAGAAAGTCAGGAAGATGGGGAATTTGTATTTTATAAATGCTCTGTAAATAAGTTTGCAGTGTGAGAGTAGACAATTTTCAGTCTGCCTATATATATATATATATATATATATATATATATATATATATATATATATATATATAGATATATATATATATATATTTGTATTTATTTGAGCTCCGAGGAGAAGCCATTGCATGGATAATCGTATGAGTATTGTTTCTGATTTTTGTGTGATACATCATTTTGATAGTGGTTTTCGATTGCGCTTAAGGAGGAGAGAGACACTTCCTAGAGAGATTTGCTAGAGATATTTGCTAATGAAGGGAGCATTGTTCTGAGGTCATAGAGTGATTTAAGACGTGTTCTAGTGAGTTCTATCTGTGGAAGATGCTTAGGGATTTTGCTGGACTCTGGAGTAATGTGCATGTCCATAGTGTTGAAGAATTTTCTTTGAGATCCACTGCTTGATCTGGCGATGATGCAAGTAGTGAATCAAAGGTAATTGATCCCCTACTAGATCACAATTTTATTTAATGGAAAAAATGCAACCGTGAATATGTAGATGAAGAAATTCACATAGTAGACTAAGGGTTTTGATAAGCCTCTTAGAACAAATTTATTTAGAGTTATTTGGTTATATATGAAGGAACCTTAATCGTTTTTAAGACTGTAGACTTGAAATGATTGGAATTCAGTCTAGAAACTCTGTGCTTGAATTTAGTCACAATTTGCTCTTCTCCATTCATTAAATAATTTTTAAATGAAATATTAAAGTCATTTTATATAAATCACTTTTATAGAGTGATTTAATTTTAAAAAAAAAAGATAAGTAACTGTAAGTGACTTTTTAAAGTTCTTAATAAATATTTTAAAGGAAAATATGTAAATAGCTTTTTAAGAGTGATCATCAAGTTTCTTGGAGAGATGAGATGTGTTATGTAATTTGGAGAGATAAGAGATAAGGTGTGGTTTTTTTATTTCATAAAATAGTTTTTTAAGTGGAAATTTAAAAGGGTTAGTAAACTGAACTTTTCGTAATGGAGTAATAAGATATAATTTGTACTATTTTGGATTCATAAGGGATAAGGTGGATTATAAAGTTTTTTTATACATTTGTAATGGAGAAATAAGGAGTATGTAATTTTGCGAGACATAAGGGATCATAGAATTTTTGGATGAGATAAAGGTGCATTAAATTTTAAATTTTGGAGAGATAAATGTGTTTTTTTTAAGTGGAGTTAGGGTTTTTGAAGTGATGAAGTGAAATTATTTTTGTAATTTTGGAGCAATAAGTGTTTTGTAAAAATTGAAGTGATAAGGTGCTTTAATTTTTATTTTTTTTGGAGAGATAAGGATTGACTTTTGTATTTCATAGAGTGATAAGTGGATATTTGGAATTTCATTGTTGAAGTAAATTTTTTACTTCTAGGTGGTTGAGTCAGTTTTTGAAGATAATTTGCTTCCAAATAATTCTCGAACTTTGAGAATATTCCATGATGATGTTATCAAGGTGAAATATGCTGTACCTCAACATTGAATAAAGACATAATTTTTTGTGTGGTATTGAAGTGTCCTAGATCCTCTCGAAATTGAATAAGGGGATCTTAGGTACACCTTGTGTAATGAATGGTTGTGCATGATTTGTGTCTAGTTTTTTACACTCCCTTTATCATATGGTACACATGAGGTACACAACAAATTAAATGAATGCACGCACATAATAAAGCATAGAAAAAATCAAGAATCTAAAAAATCATGCTACACCCACATAATCAAAGATATCAATTTGAAAAAAACAACATTCTATAAAGGATTCCACATCATTCAATCAAGGAATTCAAGTTAATGAAGCCGCAAACTCAAAAATTCCAAGAAAATTCTACATCGAAAATGAACGACAATTTTTTGTGTAACTTGAAAATCAAAATTTGTATGTGAACTTGTAATCAAATTCAAATAAAAGCTGAGTTGAAAGGGTGCATTCTCGGTTGAAATTGACACCCAAGTTTGAATTGATAAGGAGGTTAAGTGAGTCATTTATCTTTAACTGAGAAAATTACTTCAAGTGAATCCATTGTCTTCAACAGAGTCATCAAGATTATTATAGGCATTCTCTCTTGGGTGCATTTTCGACACTCTTCTTTTGATCAATCAAGTCAGTGAAAAGTTCACAACATCAAGTGAGCGTGCCATTCAAGAAACAAATCAAGTGATCGTGTCATGAAAGAAACAAATCAAGAGAGAAAATTCAATCAAACAAGTTCACATCAGGTGAGAAAGTTCAAATAAACACATTCAAATCTACGACAAGCGAGCATGAATTAAAGCAAGCGAGTTCAAATCTAAACCAAGCGAATGTAATCAATAAAGTTGAAATCTAAAACAAGAGAGCGTGAGTTCTAGTATTCAGTTATTCAAGTGAGTGTGAAACAAGAAAACAAGTTTCACCAAGTATGATATCAAGAAAATTCCAAAGCAAGCGAGCGGGATACACTCAATCAATCGAGCTATTACAATAGAGCGTGACAAAATGGGGAAAGGTGGTAAACATCTTCAAAGTGTAGAGTTGGAAATTAAAGAGCTGAAAGAGTGCAATCATGAGTTACATAATACAATTGAGTTATTGGAATGGAAGTTGAAGCATAATAAAACCTTAATCGATAAAATGACCAACACATTAGAAGCAGTGAGATACTTTCAAATTGACCTCGAAATGAAAGAAAAACTCATTCATGCACTTCAAATAAAAATAATTGAAAAACAAGATATACTTGACGCACAATGTATAGAGAAGGTATATGCAAGTTGCGATAGTGAGGACCTGATCTAGCAAGTTGATGAAAGTTGTGATACAAGTGATATTATTAAGCATAGTGTGACACAGAAAATATAATCAATCAAGTTGATGTTAGTTGCAACACAAGTGATCTTATCTAGCCAATTGTACTACTTAATTATGCAATGAGTAGTACCAAATATCAAATTGAACAGTTTCATGCAACATGTCAAAAATATGTATCATTTATTGAAATGGTTGTTGCTCAGTGTAATACAGATGATTTAATCTGTCCAACTCAACATATCAGCAAGAGTAGAAGGTGTGAAGAACAGAAACACAATCATCTTTCCAAGAAAGTGATCAGACCTTGGGAAGAAATATCCTTCAACAAAGATCGACATGGCCTAGGTTACACCAAAGACAATAATTTGTATGTTCCAGATTACTCATCATTAGTCCAGTTTTTAAGTGCTAGATTTTTAGACAATGCTCATACTATGTGTAACCATTGTAAGCGAAATGGCCATATGGAGAGTACATTTTTTTATCTCCATCCTTGTCATCATTGTGGCAAGAAAAATAATTCATCATAAAGATGTAGTAAGTTAAATCAACCACCTAGCGTAAAGATCAATTATGCATGGATTTATCCTTAGAAGTGTTCATCTACAATCAAACAATTGTCTATCCGTTATCGATGGATTCAGTCTCAAATGAAGACAAATTTTCTAGTACAATGAAGATGGTGAAACTCTCCTACACCTGAAGGGGAAAAGTTCCGAAATGAAATGACGATGATTGTCTCTCATTTCAACTAACAAAGGGGGGAAATAATAATGAAATTGAAGGTATTTGTCAGTCTGAAAGTTTCTACAACATCAGAAAAAGAATTGAGTGCGCATCTTCATCAACCAATGAGCATCAACAAATTTTCCAGTGGGCGGTCAACAACAAGAGCGGTGATGAGAATTTTTTGACACCAGCAGTGAGCAATTTCTGAAAGCATCAGTAAAAGAAACAATGAGTTATTTTTAACATCATCAACATCATCTTCCAGTGGGCGATCATCATCAACCAGTCAGCGATAATCAAGTAGCCAGTGGGCAGTTTCGACATCATCATATTCGCTAGTGGGTGTTCTCATTATTTTTTCAGTGAACAAGCCAATCTGCAAGTGGGACGTCTTCAATATTTTGTCAGTGGACAAAGGATGTTGATTGTAATCAAAGGATAGATGGTTCCTTTTCTAGCTCGGTACATGATGGAATTTTCAATAAAAATTCAGAGATGAATCAAACTTGTAGCTGAATCATGTTCTCTTTAGATTGAATTTTTTTCGGCATCCAACTTTGGTGGTTTTTCAGGAAATGTTTTTCTTTGAGGATCAACTCAGCATTTTCAACATGAGGACTTGGAGATGCTTCCAGGTTCTTAATTTTGACTTATCATTGAGGGGGGAAATGTTAGCCTCACTCTCATGTCAGAAAAAAAATTCAAAGAATTTATTCCTAATTTTCTACATTAAGTTTGTTCCTCTCAATTAGGAGTCTGTTTAAGCCTAGTTGGCTTAGAGATTATTACCAACTAGTTAGGCTCCTAGATTAGTGTGTTGTTGAGATTTTTCCTCAACCAAAGTGTGCAAGATAAATGCACTATCTTGAGACACATTCTTCTCTTGTATTTATATTTGTATTATACGCATTTTTTTAAATAATGAGAGAATGTGAGGAATCCATTAAGGGTATGGCATTTTCCTCCATGTCTGGTTTAATGTCTTGTATTTTTTATATGTGTTAATTCTTCTTAATTTCCTTCAAACAATGATAATTGGATCAATGTCATGTTTGGGACCCTAGAATTAGGTCATCCAACCCATGGATTAGTAACATGTGATGAAATTTCTTGATGACAAGAAATTTTTGGCTGGGAGGACTATCATGTCCCCAATTTCGTGCATGCTAAAACCACTAAGGAGTTTTGCTAATTTTTAATAATATTAAAAAAGGGGAAAATAATATTTTGTGACAAAATGAAAAATTTATTTTTTGAATGGAATGGTGGAAAAATAATATTTTATTGAAGGCAAGAATTTTTTATTTTAATGTATATTGGAGGTAAATTATTATTTTATTAAAATGGAGGAAAAAGTCACTTAGTGTAAAATGGCCCACACGAATAAAATAATAATTTAAAAGGGATTCCAGAAGCATGGGGATAAATCATAAAAGGATGATGGACTCATTTTTTGATCTTCCTTTTTATATTACATTACACCTTTCAACTTCTCTTGGTGTTATTTAACATAAGAAGAAAATTGTTGTTTAGCACGAGAATTTCAAGCATAAATTCCACCCTCATTTCGAAGAACTTCGAGTGTCTCCCTAGTGATTCATTGGGGAGTCTACTTCAAGAATTCGACTAGAGATAATTGTAGAGATTTCACTCGTCCATTTACACTATCTTGGTATACAAGGAGAACTAAATGATAATTTGGAACTACTCTTTTTTTTGTAAGTTTTGGGCATTCGAATGAGTATTTCACTTCGCGAGAGGAGGAGTTTGGCACAAATTTATAGGGATGAGACAATGATATATTTTTGGGCCAAATTCTTCTTTTTATGATCTTGCATTGGGTGTATTAGGTACAATTTACGTAGAGGTTTTGGATAGGAAATTTAGCTGGAGTTTGGCTTGAATTGGATCTATTTCTGGAAAAGGTTTTGCAATATATTTTCAGTTATTTCTAGAGATGGATTTGGATAATTTGCTGAGGTGATTTCCTATTGGACGTGGAGCTTGGCAGTTTGGAATTTTCATACTAAATTTGGGTTTTTAGGATGAACTAGTTTTTTTCCCAATATTTTTCTATTTTTTTTTGCTTTTGTTAGAGTATATGGTTATAGTTTCATTTTTGAGGCAGTATTCAGGCTGAAAACCAATATTCCTCCAACAACACGTTTTATGGGTAAATAGGGTAATTCACAACACTTGATGGGCTTCATATTCCCTTAGGTTTAAGACAAACAATTTATGGGTATTTATGGGTTTGGTGTGACGAGAAACAAACTAAATTTATAGAATTTATGGAATATTATTGAGGGCAGAAACATCATTTGACCTCCAGTAGCCGTATTATAATTTGTGGGTTGTGTGAGTTACCAATTTAAGCGATTTCCAACCTTGAGGATCTACATATTTTACTTGGGTTTTCATGGTTGCAGAAATAAGCCTAGGTTCCATCATTCCACTCTATTTTTACTTAATTCTAGCATTGATATTAAAAAAATGAAATATTTACTACTCATATTTTATGGTTTGGTACTACATCTGTGAATTTCTTAATTGTTATAAGGCTTAGTGCATGTCTTTTTATTTACTATTATTTTTTATTAGGAACAATACAGTGGTATGGGAACATGATTTTGTTTATTCTCCATTTGCAATTCTCACTTCCTCATTTTTCTAATTAATTTTATGGTTCCAATGTGAAGTTTGTTTGTTGAATTAACGACATTGACTTTTAAGAGAAATATTCTACAAAATTTGTGATTGGAACATTATAGGAAACAAGACCTAAAGCTAAATGCAAATTATACATTGTTCCATTGTCATACCACAAAATATGCATAGGGAATTCATTATATAGGCTGGAATATAATTGAATCATGAAGCATAGCCTAACATGTCATGTCCACCTTATCCTCACGAAGTGTGGGATGAAAGATTTGCATAGTATCAATTTTTGAAATTATTCAAGGGCATGTAATGCAAGGTGTAACTTATGGGAATTTTTTTATATTGTTGATCATTAATAATAGAACCCCCCACTTCTCCTTGAAGTCTTATTGGATTTTGCATCAATTTTTGAATTGTGCTCACGAGGTATATTGAACCACTAAAAGGAATCAAATTTCTCACAAATATGTTGGGTTTCGACCGAGATAGAGACAAGGTGAATGTGTAATGCTGGATTTTTCGAAATCATATTCTTGATGATAAAAAAAGAGTCTTTGAGCACTATTAAATTCATTATCTTCAAACTAGCTCCTAAATGGATACCTTACACAATTACGTAAGATTTTGCTTGATTATTGGGCATCGATCCAAGGCTCCATTCATAAGTAGAAATTGTTTTAATCTTAAGGATAATAAGTTTCCGACCCTTTCATACCTCCTTGGTTAAACATTTAAAGCTATGGGGATGGGATTTGATCTATTTATGTATGCACATGCCAGAAGATCACTTTCAATATAGTCTCTTTGGATAAAACCACATATTCAATGATACACAATAATATATATTTTCTCAATGGCATAATTTTTGTTTCTAATTGCAATGGTACCTTTTGGTTATAAAATTATTTTCCCTTAATAATGTAACATAGGGATATTTGTCTGTGATTTTTGGTGTTTTCACAACACTCCCTTAAGGAAATATTTATGGAAAACATTGTGTATGTGGTTTTTATCAATTACGTCCCAAAATTATGCTACTTGGATGATTTTTTGTTAATATGATATGGTCCATAAATATTTAGAGATAGCCATTTATTTCCTTGTTCAATTAGGGATTGTTTTTTGTAAGGTTGGATCTTCACAAATACGTAACCCCCAATATAAAATTATCTCTCTATCTTACATTGGTTTCTTGCTACTTCATATTATTTATTGTGATATTGAATATTTCCTTAAGCATATAAATAACCTTTTGGTTTTATTCTAATTGATCCCTTACTGCTATAATTTTTTTTCCTTCATAGAAAGTTCCCTCCATTTAGGAGACTCATACCATGAAAAGTATAAAATTGATTCATTTTAGTTGAAGTGTTATAAGTAGGGTTATACCACCATTTAACAAGGTGTAACCATTGAAACCACTTATTCTTTTAATTTGTTACAAAACAATCAAGGTAGGATTTTAGACATTTATCAACATTTTTTTATTAATCATATATTTGGAGATGGTAGGTCAGACTCATGTTTAGTGATGTTTCAATATATTTTCAATTTCCCTCCAAAAATTCAATTTAAACTTGGCATTTGTATCACTAACAATGATTTTTGGAAAACCATGTAATCTGTAAATGATTTTTTATAATATTTAAACAATTTGTTTAGTTGAATATGATTTATTTACTACTAGGAAGTGTGAATACTTTTTGAGTCAACCTACTACTAGGACATTTTTTTTCATTTCCATCTGACTTGGGAAACCCTTCAATGAAGTCCATCCATATTTCTTCCAATTTCTCCTCTGGAATATGTAAGCGATGGATTAATTATGCAGTGATAATAATTTCGTTTTTGTTTCTTTATCATTGATCAAAGTCGACTACATACTTTTTAATCTCTACATTCATCCCCTTTAAAAAAATGGTTGTCATGCATTACAATAAGTTAAAAAAAAACTGAGATGTATGGTTGTTTGTGATTCATCAGATCTATTAAGAAACTTGGACTTGAATTTTGAGGTTTGGATTGGGTAGATTCATCCTTTATACCAAAGAATGTCATTGTTCCTTTCAAATTTAGAGTCTTAAATAGGTTGATTGATTATTTTGTTTGTTTCCAAATTATTTACATACTCACTTCATATCTCATCCAACCAATCTAAAACTATATATGAGACTACAACAAATAATTATTCTTCACCTTTTCATGAAAAAATTATCGATTGTTATATTATATTTACCTCTTTTATGTAGTGTTTCTAAAGAAAAGGTAGCAATTTTATCTAACCATTTTTCCTTATGTGTTGAATGTTTTTTTTCATTGGAGAAGGTTTTGGAGGGTATTACGATCTATATGTATCGAGAATATGTTTACTATAATATATTGGTGCCACTTGGATAGGGCATGCATAATGGAAAGCATCTTTATCATATGCATATTTTAAAAATCCCTTTTATTATGCTTCTTTTTCTTGAATGATGTAGGGTGGCCATATTGCATCAACACTACTCCTATTCCAAAACCTAAACCATATAAACCACAACCCAAAAAAGAACCATAAAAACCCAAGAAATAAACTATTATTTACCATAGAACAGTAACAAGGCCCATAACAAGATAGGGAAAATAAATCAGTGAGAAAAAGGAAAAACCATGTATTAGAATTGCTAAAATGCCTACAACAAAGTTTTATACGTTGAAAGTGGACAAAGTTCAAACAGTTTTGTATAATTACATTGAATTTATAGAGGATAAATAAGGAGATCCATCCACAACGAGAGAAATTAGTAAAGAACCAATTATAATAATAGAACAATAATTTTTCACCACTAAAGAAAACGAGTCACCAATTGTTCAAGAAGAGTTTGCTGATATCCAAAAGGAAACTTCTCAAGAATAAAAATGGAAGTCTCCCATGCAATTTTGAGAGGAAAATATGAGGACAAAGAAGAAGAAAATTAGAAGATTAAAGAAAGAAGTAGAGGATATGAAAGTCTTGGAGAGATAAATATAAAAAAAAATGAATTACTCACAAGTCAAATCATGAGTATTGTTGAAGAAAATGATAGAACTAACCAGAAGAATAAAAGGCTCCAAGAAAAGAATATTTTGATCTCCAAACAAGCTTATTTGTGGTACCAACAAAACAAGACTCTAAAGGCTAAAAATAAAAAATTCATGGTGAGATTACTCATGCAAAGGTCATGATATACAATTCATAGGTAAGATAATATACATCTAATGTAGATGTTATTTAGAGAGCATTAAAGGCAATTTAATAGTCATAATTGCACAATTTAAGGGCATGCAACAACTTCTCCATGAGTGAGATGTTGGACCTCGTCTTTGATTAAAAATATGCATCTTAATAAATCTTATTTGATGCCTGATAAACATATTACATACAACTTTTACCACACTTTGTTTCCATTTTTACCAAGAAAATCATTGAAAATGTATTTTTATCATTTTCTTTTCATTTTTCAATTTTGGGAAGCTTCGGTTCATTGTAAACTTGTTTTTACCAGATTTTACAGGAAATAAGGTGTTATGATAATCTCCTTTGTTGGGTAAAAATGAAGTCATGGGTGTTTTTTCTTGTTTTATTTAGATGGATCATGTCATCTTGGATCTATGCAAAATCCATTGCAAAGTTTTGGTTAATGAGCATTCAACGCGACTCTTCGGGATGGAAAAATGCATATTTTACTAATAAATATATAGAACTAAGTGTTGTTATAATTTTCGACCACTGTAAAATTTGAATTCGACTTAGAAGGATTCCAGGATTAGAGATCAGTTAGCTACGTGAAGAATTTTAGTAAATTTTGTTTGATTTTGTCTTGTATAACTACTCTAGACGTGAAGGCATGAGGAGTTAGTAGGATATTCTTATGTACAACTAAACGTTTTGTTAAAATTCATTGTATTTCATTTCATTAATATATGTAGAATATTTTAGTTTCTAAAGAATATAATCCTCTTAGTTTACAAGTTGAGGTTTGGAGGACCCCAATTCCTTGGCATGTGCACCATTTTTCTTCATGTGCATACTTATCTTTTTGTATGTTTCATTTGCTGGTATATACTTTCCTTAATTTACTTCTAATTTTTTTGATATGTGATCAATATTCATATTCATCATTATTTTTGCTGTTTATACTCTAGTTGTTGTACCTTTTCTTTGTTAATTTATGTCATATGTGCATAAATTACTCACTATTTATTTTTACCTTTGGTTTCCTTTCATTGTACCTTAAATTCTTTGTGTGTTCATGAGCAATCTCAGTTTCCTTTGAATAGAAATGCTATTTTATTTTGACGCAAAATTTTTCTTTGCTTGATTTGTTTAATGATTGAGGGGTCAGCAAAGTATTGTTGCAAGTTTTTACCACATAGGGGAATAGGATATAAACACTACAATCAGAGTTTCTAGCGATAGAGGCCATAATATATGAATTAACCAAGTAAACTTGAGTTAGTTGTGTACTTTTATTTTATTTAGAATAGTTTTCATTTCAACCATAACGGTGGTTAAAATTTCTCCTGCCATTAGCAATCCACATAAGTGAAAGAAGCATTATTTTGTGGGCATTTCTCAGGACTTAGATTCTTATATCTTTATTTTCTACTGATGTAATATTTTGTACCATAGATAGAAAAATATCAGTTATTTTTCTCTGGTATTGAAAATGTATTATCTTTTTTTCTTTTCAAGTTTGAATTTTCATTATTTCCACTGTATTGACTTAGTCAATATTGACATTTTATTTTATGTTATTTTAAATCTGATTTATGAATTGAACTTTAAGTTAAGTAATGATAGCCATAGCATTGGATTTCATTTAGATTTGTTACACACTTTAATTCTTTAATATTAAGTGATATTAAGGAAAAGTCTAAGTCTAACTTTCCACATGTAGTGTTGTGCTAATAAGTTTACAGACTCCAGGTTGATAATTCAATGTTATAATATATGAAAATAAGTTAAACCAATAGGTGTTGTGGACATAATTTCCTTTAACACTTCAATGCACCATTTTACATCATTATCCCATTGGAATGATTTTTTTTTAAGAAAAATTTCAAGGGAGCAGTTACATGGGTGTAGTTTCGAATAAATCTTTCATACTATCCTCACAAATCCAAAAATAACCCTTTATTTGGAAACGTTAGTTGGTTTAGGAAATTTATTAATTGCCTTCATATTATTATGATCTACCTTTTCTCATTATTTTTATATCACATGAACTAGATAATCTAATTTATATTTTCCCAAGTTCCATTTTTATCTATTTTCATAAAAACATATCTTTTTAAAAGAAAGAGAACTTGTTCCAATTTCTTTAGATGTTCCTCCCATGTTTTACTATATACCAAAATATAATGAAGAAACACCAACACAAATTTCCTCTAGTATGGTTAGAAAACTTCATTAATGGTATCCTAAAAGGTGATGGGAGCATTACTTAACTGAAAAGGCATTACCTTGAATTCATAGTGACCCTCATGATTTTGATATTATTTTTCCCCACATCATACAATATTGCCTTGATTTGGTATTATCTTAACCTCAAGTCTAATATTGAGAAGTACTTGGCTCCATGAAGTTCATCTAGTTTTTTTTCCTATAAAGGGAACAAGATGTGTTTTTTATCAATATCTTATTGAACACTCTATAATATATAAATAGTCTAGAAGTCCATTCTTCTTCCAAGCTAGAACGACAAGAGTTGCATAAGGGCTATTACTTTTTGTAACAATACTACAATATCAATAGGTCTTCTACTATCCTCTTTATTTTTAATCTTTCATGATGTGAATACTAATATGATTTCATGTTGATAGGGTTTGGCCATGATTTTACTTCGATTAGGTTATGCCTTTCAATAGGCATATTCAAGGGCAGGTCTTCGAATAAACTTTTTTGTTTTCAAAATAATCTTTAATCTTGGGTTCCACATTAAGTAATTATGAGGCTAATATTTCCATCAAGCGGCATTGCACCATATATTCTTGTGCTCTTGTTGAAGAATGTAGTTATGGTCGGTATTCTAAATCATTGATGTATTTATAATAGTATGTAAAAAAAAAAAATGAAATTAGAAGAAAGAAATTTAAAAGAAGGGAAATCATGAAAACCACCTAAAATTAAGTTCCTTGAAAATATTTCATACTCAGATAAAAACTATATTTAACATTAGTTACTACCCAACATAATTTAAGAAAGTATTTGCATAAAAGATGAAATTGGAAAAAGATATAAATAAATATACTTACCAAGAGTTATTTTCCACCATTATTTACATGATTTTCAACATTTTAACAAATATGAATAAAAATGTAAATGTGCAGACTTACTATAATTTAATTTACAAAGAGACATGATTTAATTTAAGAGACATGTCTCTTGTGTATCTTGGGTATAAAATACACTTAAATTTTTTCAATTTACATATTAACTTATCACTCACTCACACACACACACACACACACACACACACACACATATATATCATGTGGAAGAAATTTATGAAAGAGGCCAAACATTCTAAGGAGCTAAATTTTTGAGACAACCTAAGTCGTTGCCAAAGTATATCACTTCCACCATAGGAAATTAATGGAGGCCATCGAAATTGAAAGGCATGCTAAGAATCTCAACCGTGATGATGGTTGGAAATTAAGTAAGAGTTGGACCCCGAATCTTGCTTGGTAATTTTGTTTATTTATTTATGTATTTATATTTATATATAATTAATTAATCAATTTTTGTTTATTTTTTATTTTTTATTTTTTTCGTCCCTCCTTTTGTTTTATTGTTATTATCTTATTTATTATCTCATATATATATAACCCCTCCCTAATTCCTATTATATTTAATTTAATTAAATAATAATTTATATAAAAAAATTCTTAACCCATTTTAATAAAAAAAATATTTTATAATTAATCAATTCATTATTTAATATTAATTCTTAACTAATTTTGTAACAGCTAGTTCTTAATAGCTACTTTTAATGGCTAGTTATTAACAACTAGTTCTTAACGACTATATCTGGGCAATGACGGATCTCGACTATTTATTCATCAAGATCGATTAGTTTCTTCACCTTTTCCCAAGGATGAACCAAATTAGTTGGTTCGAAATGTCGACCAAATCCTAATGATGTGATTAATACAAAAGACATTCATCTACATTATGGATCACAAAAGCCTTATATCTAACAAACTATGTTTTCAACATTGTGATCTCTACTTTCCTTTCATAGTTATTGGTTGAATTTCTAAAGTATTATTTCTTGATGAAGATAAAATAACAATAATATATATTCACAAGTAATAACCATAGTTCAGAAAAAAAAAAAAAAAAAAAGGTACTTGTATCAATTGTATTGAAAAATCAACATTGTATTAGATCTACGGTGAAGAAATAAAGTTGAATATCACATCTAGGCCTATGCAAGGAACTAAGTTGATATTTTTCTTCCAACAAAGCTAGAGATAAAGGGCACAAGCTCACAAGAAGGCTATTGCAAGCAGACATGGTAGGCTTGGTTGATAACGTATGATTAGTCTCTGACCAAAGCTAAAGGACTTGTATTAGAGGGAGAAATTTTGGAAGAAATAATTTCCTTTGGGAGAAGTCAGAGAGCCTCCTATTAGCTTTAGAGAGAGTATATCTCTAAGTTTGAAATTATGGAATTTCATTGACATTATCAAGCTAGATAGATGATATGTTGAAAGGTTGCGTTGGTAGAGAGATCAATCATAATTACTAGAACAGGATATGTCTCAGTGTGAGAGGAAGCACCTACTCAGGACGATAGGGAAGCAGTTATGGTGATACGCCCTATAAAATGGTTGGTGTACCAACATGGTATAGTTGGTCATGGAAAATTTAGTTGTGTTTTGATATTTGTCTCAAATAGTGATGTACATTTACATATTTCAATCAGGAAAAGAGTTTTGAAGACAAAAAAGCTATTAGGATATTCTTTCAGTCTAGGATAAATTATGACTATTAAAATTAAATTATTAATAATTAATCTGTAAAACCTTATTAATAATAATTAATTATTATTATTATTATTCTAATCATTATTAATAATATTTTATATATAAATATTAGTAATATAAAAATTTAATGAATTAATTATAATATATATATATATATATATATATATATATTTATTTATTTGAATGGTCAACTTTGTTAGTCTAATTAGGTTTTTTCACTATTTATCTATGGTTTGTTATCCTCTCAAGCTCTCATTCACAATCTTTCCTTAAGATGGATCCCCACTGGGATTCAAAACTTCGACCAAGTTTTGTTAATTCTGTGGATCATTTGAATTGTTATTCTTAAATGAATCATACATTTGTCACACTCGATATTGTAGTGGCTAAGTATAATGTAGTGGAATGGAAATTTGTGAAGTAGTAGGGCTTCAGAAATTACTTGCATAATTATTTGTCCAGGTGCAGGTGACAACATGATGACAAGTTGAGGCACCTTGAGATGTAGTACAAAGACATGGTACATAAGAGAGTAGTATGGATCCAGTTCTAGATTCAAGCATATTGATACTAGGATGAAGTATATGTACTTTTAGGAAAAGCTTAAAATTATTTAGCATGTCTCTATCATCAAGAGCGAGTAATGAGATATTAGCATCAAGGACAAACTTTCTCTCTAGATCAGGTTGACCAGGAGAATGTTTCATATCATGGATATGATAACACTAGGGGACAAACATTCTACCTTAGGAGAATGGTCCAATAAGGAGCATACATTATACCTTAATGAGAATGGTATGTTAGAGGAAAAAAATTCTTCCCAAGTCAAAGATATTGACCAACATGAGAAAGAATGGTCGTAGAGACCCATAAACTCAGTTGAGTGGGTGCCTTTTAGAATCAGACTCAAATTATCCAAATAGTATGAGGAGCACAATTAAAATCAGAATATAAATCACTCATGAAGAGTGAGGCCCATGGATATTCACCACGAGTCAAAGATATTGACCAGGATTATGGTGACTAATATGTATACCATGTGTCAATGTGACTAGAATATGGTCACTAGTTGATGCTAAGATATGTCATGTGTCTGTTAACGACGAGGACATGGAAAGTGGTTGATGTTAATGATTTACAATGAGTTGGTAATTATATGATGTTGTTGATTTACAATGTTTCAAAGATGTTTTTACCAGATTATGAATTATGGAAAATTTGGAAGTATTTGTGAGAACACTACAATAATGATAAAATTTTGAAGTATAAAGACCTACTATAGGGGTCAATATGAGTCATTGTATAATATTGTTCTCAACACTGAGTGTAAAGTTTTATTTATTCAAGGTTGAGGATTGTGATAGTAAAGTGATGATGAGGAGACCATAACATGGAAAAATATTAACATCATTAAAGTTATCTATAAGGGTATTGGACATGCCTAGATGCTTTCTTGTAATAAAAAACCTCGATGCATTTGCAATGATGTAAAGCTTTATAAAGGTTTCCATGCATAGAATACGATAATGGGAGAACTAAGTTTAAATATTGATGACTTCTTGAATCATTGGAGAGAGTTTTATGCATCATCACTAAAATATTGTTTAAATTATACTTTGATGATTGCTTGTCATCATAAGTGAAGATAAATTAGAATTTTGAAGACTTGCATCATAATATTTTGATATACCAAAGGTTTGTGTCAAAGACTTGTGTCTCAAATTTCTTGGGAACTGACATTCTCCTCAAAATATAATGAGGATTGCAGGTACATGGATATCATAGTAGAGGGAGAAAAAATTAAATAATGAAGTAAAGCCCATGACAAAAATATTTTATCCAAAATCGAGATTTGAATATTTGATATTAAGAGGGAGAAGGTAGATAATCAAAATTGAAATACTCCAATTTGTGACTAGAGATGGGAGAATAGAAGATTCTTCTAGTAAGAGGGATATCATGTTCTTCTCTAGTTGTCAAGTTTTAAGAAGTCTCATAACATAGGAATGCATTAAGGACTCATGTGGAGAAACTATGATATGTTGTAATAAATAAGGGGTGGGTATAAATTAGCTGCAGAGTGAGTTTAAAATTAGGACAATAGAATATCTCTCAGATTAAAAGGGAGTTGGCCAATGAATGTGATCTTGAATTGATGAATCTTGATGAAATATTCTTTGTAAAATTTTCATGATGATAGGTAGTTGATTGGTTGTTCAATGAACATGGCAATGAGGTTGGGTTGCTAGAATACACTGACTCTGTTTGGGTTGAAAGTGTTTATGATGGAAATAGTACATCTGAAAGATGTTCTTGATTGGGGTCAATAATGGTTTCTTGGATGAGAAGAAAATAATATTCCATGGCACTTAGTACTGTTAGACATGAATATATGGTAGCATGTGTAGTTTGTTGTGCATAAATTTGGCGTTTGAAATTTCACTACAAGAAAAAAGCACATTGGTGAGGGTCATGCTTGTGACGGACCTTTAAGGTCCCTCACCAATGTCACATATGGTGACGGTCATTAAAAAACCGTCATTGTAAGTGTATATAGTGATGGTCCTTTATGTTCCATTACCAAAGACATTTTCAATGACACTTTTGGTGAGGGTCGTTAAAGGCCCATCACTAATTCTCTCTTTGGTGACACTTCTAGTGACGAACTTTTAATGGCCCTCACCAATGCTCTTTTTGTTACTTTTGGTGACGGTCAAAAAATGTCCGTCATCATTGATCACCAAAAACCGTCACTGTAAGTGTATATAGTGATGGTCCTTTATGGTCCGTCACCAAAGACATTTCACTTTTGGTGAGGGTCGTTAAAGGCCCATCACTAATTCTCTCTTTGGTGACACTTCTAGTGACGAACTTTTAATGACCCTCACCAATACTCTTTTTGTTACTTTTGGTGATGGTCAAAAAATGTCCATCATCATTGATCATTCCAATGAGTTTTTGATGACGCTATGTGCCTGTTAATATATTTTTTGTCAAAAGATAATGATTTAATACCATTATTGTGGAGAATTTTTTATAATATGTCCAAGGCCATAGTGGTTAGGGTTAGTCAATTTTTTAAGAAGTAATAAGCGTGTATCATTTCCCTCAAGTAATGACTAGTCGAATAGAGATTTCCTATGAGTCAACACATGATTCATATCTATTAAGTTTATTATCTATAAAATTCCATTTAGATAAAGTTCCACTATTGTGTGTAGGAAATATATTATTTAATACATAATCGAGCTATGACAATTCTATTAATGAGAAATACCTAACAATCCTCAACAATTTGGGCACACCTTAAATTAATGCTTTGGCACACACTAACATTTCTTAGCACCCCAAATTTCTTGGAACATCTTTGTACCTATAACATCTTGTGACAACACTGACGCCCAAGCACATGGTGGCATGCGCTAGCACAACATGGAACTCTCCTAGCATGTGTTGGCATGCTGCATATAGTCCCTAGCATGCCCTGGAACACCTTGGTTGAATGCATTGACATACATTAACACTTGGCACACAATGCCACTTGGCATGTATTAGGACCTATTATTAGTGTGCCTAGCATGCCCCTTTTCAAAAAGATAAAATCCTGACTTATTAACCCTCTTATTAGTTCTTCCTTTTGTTGCCTTGTGATGGCAGTGTGGGTGCAGGCGTTAAGGAGAGCCTTTAAAACTTGCTTACAATTGTTTCTAACTTCGGAGAAGTTTGATCTTATTCCTTATGATTGGTTTCATTCATCAAATTATGAAATTTGATAAATGAAATGGACATTAAAAGATCTTCTTTAAATAATACCAATCCTTTGTAAACAATATTACAAATCTTTCGGAATCATTCAAGTCACTTCAAGCTAGTGTTAAGACCCTTCGGAAGTAAATATTTTTACTTTTCAAACAGTGCTTTAAGCCTTCTGGAACATAACATTAGAATTCATTTTAAATCAACCCTTTAGACGCTCTCGGCATATATTTCCGAACTCTTAGCTCTTAGTAAAATTCTACTAAAATAACATTAAGACTTTCGGAAATATTAAAATTTAGAACCCTTCGGAATCAAACTTTAAACACCTTCGCAATGGTTCCGAACTTCAAACATCTTAATAAAATTCTATTGGAATAAACACCAGTTCCATACCTTTGTGTTATCCCCCATGTAAATCTTAATGCGAATACCGTAGGATCTCCAACACCTAAGATCGAACGACAATCGCGTTCAAACAATCCCAGAACTTTATCAACCAAAAGTTATGCGAAATGGGTGGTATTTCACCTGTGACATGTCGTGTTATGATTGGATCTCATTCCAAATTAATAAAACTACCCACCATCCAAAAGCGGTGTGACAACAGTGTAAGTGGTTTCTCCAAAACCACTTAACCTCAAAGCTTTGGTTTAAATCGCGCTTAAACACAATTTTTCGCCTTTTCTTCGTTCAACTTCAATTTGGCATAAAAATATTCTTTCATTGTATAACTCAATAAAAAGAGACCTATGATCACTGTCGATATTAAAGTAAAACCCCGAATCTCTTCAAATTCTCGATTCCGATCACAAACAAAGAAAACTAGAACTTATTCGAATTCTCCCAGTCTTTTATACAGAGGTTAATACACTCAATTTATACACAGAGAACATGAATTTAAATGGATTTTAGAAAGGGGATGAACCTACAGGAAATTTCCAAGTAACCCAAATAAATAAACTCTGTAATTTTATTCAAAATAGAGATCAAATTCTCACAATCAATTCTTCCATGGCCAGCTCGGAATTCCTCTGTTCCAGAGGTTAGATTTTATAGTTTTGTTACAATGCAACCGACCTCCTTCTGAGGATCGAATTATTGTAGTTTAAAAAAAACTCCTAATTACATCATATCTTCCTAGATTTCATCAGCTAAACCTAAATAAGCTCAAACAAATCAAAATTGTTCAACCTCCCCTAAATACTAGTTCAAGCCTATCTATTACAGAATAGATTTTAACAAATTTTTGAGGGATCCAACCCTCGTAGAAAAACTGACTTTCACCCATCAGTAAATGAATTTTTTGAACCTATATAGCCACAACATGTGAAAAATATTTCATATTGCTGGCTAAAATCCAATTCCCCTGCATCACCTTGACACATATTGACATACCCTGGCACCCTGCGCCACATCCTTAGCACCTAGCATGTATTGGCATATATTGGCACTATTAATTGGCACATGATATAATTAGCACACCTTGGAACCCCCAAGCACACTTTGGGAATTATTAACATGCCTTGATATTCCCTATCATGCCTTACCAATTCTTAGCATACCTTGTCACTCCCTCCTTGGCATGACAACTAACACTGACCATTAACATTAGTATCTGGCAGTACACGTTCCTTGTATTGATTAACTTCCATGAATTTTTACCCAATGCTCCCTTAATATTTTTTTCCTAGTACTCCTTAACACTCATCAACATGCATTATCACTCTCTAGCACGTGTTGGCGCTTGGAAAGCCTTAGCATGTATGGAATATGTTGAGATGCCTTGGTATGATTTAACATGATTTAACATGGTTTAATATTAAATTTATTTGTGATGATCAATTGTTGGAAATTAGATGAGAAGCAACAAAGGAATACTTGGCACTAATAATGCACTAAGACTTTTCACTTGGCACCTATTTCCGCCTAGTGTTAGTGTGCCTAGCATGCCCCTCTGGGAAAAGGTAAATTGATGACTTATTAACCCTCTTATGTGTTCATTTCCTTGTAGTTTAACTTTTTTCTCCCTTTTGTTGTCTTGACAGTCCCTGACACGCATTGACACACCCTTGCACATCTTGGCATGCCTTATCACTTGGTACATCTTAGCATGTTTGACATGTATTCCCACTATCTGGCACATCAAGGGGGTGAAGAGAGATGCAGTCCTAAAGTAGGTCGAGTACGAGGGCCGAGTAAGGGTTGCTAAAGGGAGGTCATGATCATCCTCCAAGAGCAAGATCATCATGTGAGGGTTCAGAAGAATGTTGCATACCTTAATGGTCGGTTTGCGCTAGGAAGTAGGATGGCATATTTTTGGTTCTCTTCTGGTAGATCAAGCTTAAGAGAGGTTTCTCATGAGAATCTAGGCATGTGATTTCAATGGTGTCTTTGTGTGAAGGCCGCATCAAATTTTGAAATGTTGAAATTTGAAACAAGAAACAGTGAGATTGGAAACCAGAAAGGACAAAAGAAAATGCACCCACACTAGTGAGGAATTTTGATGGACCAGGAGTGAGGAATGTGGGGTGTCTAATTTATTTTTGCCTTAAATAAATTGGACAATAAATTGTAATTTCATCTCATAGCAACTTCTGTCATTTAATTAAGTCATGATGACCGAGTTAGCTCAAGAAATTCGAGTTGAGGGTCTAATATGAGGCATCTAGAGGGATTCTAATATTTTTGGGGTCCAGTTGCAGTTGATGCATTAGTGGGGTGCAAGTGTAATTAACTCAATTAAATGAGTTAAAATCAGTTTAACTAGTTCTAATTAAGTGATGAGCTAGTGAGAGGTCTAGTGAATTAAATTAGATTTAATTCACAATGAGTGATCAATTAGATAACTGATAATTCGCTATTAATAGTTGCATGCATGTCAGTTTTGAGGAATACCCAGTTGAGACAGAGGTTAAAGGGAACATAACTATCAGTTGTATTCAGAAAAAATTTCTATGCAATTATAAAGTCATTGGGATGCCATGATGGATTGCGCAATCAAGGAAGACTGATTTTCCTAATTAATAAGGAGTTAATTCCCTAGGAATTTCATAAGCAAGGCAGGCTGAAGTAAGGATGAGAATTGGCTAAGTACTAGATCGAGTTTGCCGAGATCAACAGGAGACAATTGACAGAGTGCTCGAGAATCTAATGAGAGATTAAGCATTGTATTATTTCATGATTCCTTGAATTAATACACAATAAAGATAGAGGGGTTTTGATTAGTTGCTTTCCCCAAATACATCATGTTGTTGTGCGATTGATAATTTATTTCTCTTACTTATATGTGATTGTGCGATAGTGTTTTGTTTCCGTAAATTGTAGGAAGGATTCAATATCTTGTTTTAGAAGATTACAAGATCAAATTGAATCTCGTTGGTTAGATTTTATACATGATATCAGAGCAGGAATTTTTTGGGCCACAATTTTGTAGAGAATATATGAAGATTTTGGTGTAAATTTTTTGAAAAAAAATAGAATATTTGGATTCCTTGCGAAAATCTACCCAAATGGAAAAACAATCGATCAAATTGGAGTTCGAATGAGGGAGATATCATTGATTTAAAATCAACTCTTTTTTAGAAAATTCTTGTAACTTCAGGATAATTACATTGTGCACGAGTCAAAAACCTATATGCACTTGAGGTACCGGATGCATGCAAACCTTTGAGGAGAAAGGCAGAATTTAGAGACTTGGTGGTTTAGAGGGAGCATAAATTACCTCTCAACATGCATCCTCATGAGAAGCAGTCTCAGAAGGTTGTGGAGTAGCTACCACAATTGGAGAAGCAGAGAGGAGACTAAGTGGAAGTGTCCACTCAAGAAGAGATCTCCATGAGGGGGAAATTTCGAACCAGATGGGAAGAGGGAACAACCATACCTCGAGGTGTAAGGTGGGGTTATGTGTAGACATAATCCCAAGATAAGAAATTTGGGCAAGGTCCATTGAGATGGCGTGTCTCATGGATCAAACCTGGCTACAAGGATCCCACAGTACCTCAGTAGTAGGAAGGATCAGTTGGATTGATGTAGTCATATGTCAGCAAGACAGAAATCAGAGTGACAAATGTCAAATACTGGAGCACAAATAGAGTTAGCAACAGTTCAAAGGGCACAGATGCAGATGTCAGCAATAGTGCAGAGAATCCAATACTAGACATGTGCAGTAGCTAGCAACAGTCAGAAGACTATGATGATAGATGCATTATACTGATTCAGTTGTTCAGAGGCTATTCAGTTTCAGGATTTGCAGGTGCAAACAACACTAGAGAAGTGTAGCATGCAGAACATTCCAAAGGTACTAGATGGGGATAGATTTAATTCCTTTCTTTTTGAGAGGGAGTGTTGAAATTTGCAACAAGAAACAGTGAAATTGGTGACTAGAAAGGACAAAAAAAAATGCACGCACACTGGTGAGGAATTTCGATGTACCAGGAGTGAGGAATGTGAGGCGTCTAATTTATTTTTCCCTTAAATAAATTGGACAATAAATTGTAATTTCGTCTCATAACAACTTGTGTCAATTAATTAAGTCATGATGATTGAGTTAGCTCAAGAAATTTGATTTAAGGTGATCGAGGTGGATATTGGTGGCAACCCGCCTATTCCACTTAGGCCCTCGCCATTGTCTCTTTCAGTTTTTTAGTTTCCTTAATTATAGCACAATTTACTATTTTTGTCAGTTTTTCAAGTCCTGAACTTTTGAAGTCATTTTGAGGCCCCAAACGATGTTTTTTCGGCATGAAAGGTCTGGAAATTTCATATAAATCGTATTAGCAATTGTAGTCCTCGGAGAGATCTTTCTAACGAGGTACCATGTGCGTCAAACGAAGATCATATGACCAAGTTATGACCCCGGGAAGTTGGTTGCCCAACTAACCCCAATGGGGCCCATAAACTCTTGGTGTTACATCTCCTCAGGATAGGGTTTTGGTTTTTTAGGGTTTTATCTTATTTTAAATAATAAAAAGACCCTTGATCCTTATTATAACACAATTTAGAGGAACATAACTATTAGTTGTATTTATAGAAAATTTCCCATGTGTAATTATAAAGTCATTGGGATGCCATGATGGATTGCGCAGTCAAGGAAGGTTGATTTTCCTAATTAATATGGAGATAATTCCATAGGAATTGATGAGGAAGGCAGGCTAAAGGAAGGCTGAGAATTGCTTAAGTACTAGACCGATTTTTCCTAGATCAGCAAGAGACAATTGGCAGAGTGCTGGAGAATCTCAAGAGAGATTAAGCATTGCGTTGTTTCATGATTCCTTGACTTAATAAAAAATATAGATAGAGGGTTTTGAGCAGTTGCTTCCCCATATACATCTTGTGCTGTGTTATTGATAACTTGTTTCTCTTACTTATATGTGATTGTGCGATTTTGTTTTGTTTCCACAAATTTTAGGAAGGATTCGGTATCTTATTTTAGTACATGATTACAAGATCAGATTGAATCCCGTTGGTTAGATTTTCTACATGAAATAGAAGAGAGGGTTGATACCATATTGCCTTGTGGTGGTTAGTAGGCCGCAAGGTCTGTGATAAAGACCAATATAAATGGAGGAGGGCTTGCACTATAATTTAGAGCCATAACAGAAGTCGATGCAAGCATAATATTGACTGAGTTAACCCTAGTTTGAGGGTCGACATTGAGATCTGAAGTTCATGTCAAGATTCAGTCAAAGAAATGCCCAGAATCTATGGATCCATATGAGCTAGGTCGAGTCTCTTATGGAGGCAAGAGTCGTGTTTTTTCTATGTGTGGATAGGGTTTGTTCTGCAACAATTAGAAGTACATAAATATAATGCCCTAGTTAGGACAATTTCCTAGCATGTTTAGTTCATTAGGTATGACCTTAAGACTATGAAAAATTTGCGTAGAAGAAGATGGGTTGTGACCCTTAGAGCAAGGTTTATTTCTGCAATAAAGACCGCAGATCTGGAAGATGGTTTGCAAATTCAGTATGTGTGGAGACAAAATATCCAAAGGAGGGTGGAACTTAAGCAGAAGATTGAGCATGCAGAAGAAATGTACCATATGAAGAATGGATTGACATGCAAAGGAGTTGATTTTGGTGGAATTTCCAAAGAGTTTTAGACAAAGATCTGAAGAAACCTATAAAAAATTAGTAAATGGACTGTTAGTGGCTGATTTGTGACCCTAGTTTAGTCATCTACAGATTGTTAGAAGTATGATAAGAGGAGTAGTTCATATTTGTTCATAGATTGGACAACAAAGATAAAATTGTCGATACACAAGAACAATGATCTTGAGAGGTCTCAAACCATTTTTAGGTGGAATATTTGAAGAGCCCTATATGAAGACAATATTGTGGGCCCTAGATCAGTAAAAATAATTGACTGTGGTTGGGCAAATTGATGGTAGGCCAAGTACAATTGGAGGGTTGTTAGGTTACTGTCAAAGAAGAGCCCTGACTCTTGTTCTGGTGAAGGACAACAAAATTGGTAGAAGGGAAGGTGTATAGGGCCTAAATATGTGCATACTTTGAAAGACTAAAGTAATAGTCAAGTGGGCCAACCAACTAGCCCTAGTTCACTATATTGTAGAGGATTGATTTGGTGAGAAGAAGGGCAGCCTCCATAGCCCTGGACTTCTCATCCTGGAGCTGTAGTATGGCAAAAGTGGGCATACCAAAGAGTTGTTCACAAATCTAATTGTGAACAACTTGTTACCACTCAAACTAGTAGTGGATCTAAAAGGGGTTCCTAAGAGGGCAACTGCTAGGACAAGGGAAATGATAGAGGCTTAGCCCATTGTCACCACAGCTAAGCTCCTTTCTCTTCACGTACTTTCACTGATGGGTGGAGTCCCGGTAGTTTAGGAAGTCACTTGTAGATTATAGGTCAATGAATAGGTGGGAAGTGACCCTTGAAACCCTTTCGCTAAGATAAAATAAAGAGTGGGACTTGCTTTCCTTTTAAGCAAGGGAATTATCTTCTAAGGAGAGAGGAGGGGGATTGAAGGGAGGGAGAAGAATAAGACTTATGAAGGAAGTTCTCAATCCCTAAAATCCTTTTGGAACTTGGATTCCCAAATGGTCCTTGAAGAAATGCCTTTGACACCAAATGGGACCAGACGGGGCCAAGTGGACCCAGCTCAGGTTCGGGGATGGAATTTAGCAACCAATGATGTTCCTATCCTGTACAAGGTGATGGGAAAGGATCAGACAAGTGTTTTACTTCGATAGGTCAAATTGATCCTACTAGGTTCTATCCTTGGGAACACCTAGGCAAAAATTGATCCTAGAGCTAGGGCTTGAGGTATCCAGAGATTCCATCGTCAGAATTGGCCCAATTTCTAAGGAGAGTGAGGGCACCCAGCAATGCAGCTGCCTCTGGGAGATAAAAAATTTCTACTAGCTAGATTCCTGGGAAATTGTTGCCCTAGGTGACCTAATGGGGCTAGACATAGGGAATGTGAAAATTTCTTAATCTAAGAAACCCTATTGCAGTATCTTAATTTAATTCTCCTACTTGAATTAAGTTACAAGTTAATTTCTGAAATATTCAATAACTTAGCAAAGTAAATAGTAAATACAACTAGCAACCTACACATACAGATCAAATACTGAATAACATGCTCATAGACAAAGTGACACACGGATTTTCTGGACAACTATCCCCGGAAAAAAACCCAATGTGGGAAAACCGGTGCAGCTAGCTCTGGAGGGTTTTCATTATTATGTAAAATCTAAGTACAACAATCCTGGGCACCAAAATTGGTTCACCCAACAGAGAAATAAAAACGACAGTAATACGCTGCTCTGAATCCCTTTACATCAGCCTAACTAGACTGCGTCAGCCTTTGAGTTGCTCAGTAAGGGCCTGCGTCACACCTGAAGGGCTTACACTGCCCCTGTGCTGCCCTGACTGGGCCTGCGTCAGCGTTGCATGGCTCCTGCTGCCCCTGCTAGGCTTTGGTTGGACTGCGTGGCTCCTGTTTCCCTTGTTGCTCTAGTTGGCTGGAATGCTTAAGACCAAAAAACATAGGTAAGAAAGAAGGCACTGGCCAAAGGAAACACATAATATTCAGAAAAATTGAAGAAATGAAATGAAAATAGATCAATGTCCACAAATAACTGAAATAGCTCAATGGGACTAGAGATTAAAAGATTTGACAACAGCAATAAGTGCTTATAGAATAAGCTAAGAGAACAAAGGAGACTAATTCATGAGGTTAAAATGTTGTATAATTGTTGGCACGGGAAAATTGTAGAATTTTTAGAGTAAATATCTACAGGTACCATTAGTTGGTGATCATCGATAATCATTTCATTTCATCAAATACCCTGATGAATGGGCCTTACAAGCTATTTGCGTAGACCATCACATTAAAAATCTAGTGCCTCCTCATAAAATCCTCTCCTCTTATAATCGACCACCATTATAGACGTTTACACCACATTTGGTTTAGATATTTAGTAGGTAGGTAGGGTGCCCCTATTTCCCATCTCCATATAGAGTAATTTGGTCACATATTCTTTCTTCTATGATACTGGTTCCTCTCTCTTAAGTCCTATCTCTTGTCCTTCTTCTCTCTCCCTTTCTCTCCTACCTCTCTCTCTCTCTCTCTCTCTCTCTCTCTCTCTCTCTACCCTCCAATCCTCTCACTATATCCCTCCCTCTATCCTTCTTTCTGCCCCCCTTCCATCTAATTTGTCTCACTATCTCCCTCTCTTACCCTTCTCTACCTCTCTCACTCCTCTCCCTCTCTCTCTATCTCTCCATTCCTTCTCTCCCCTCTCCTTCAGTTTATCTCCATCTCTTCGTTGTGACTCCCCTTGTCTCACCACCTCTATCAATCTATGTCTTTATTATTCCTTCTCATATATATCTAGAGTTAATATATATCATGACATATTGGAACCTACAATTGGGTTAATTCCACCTTGTTGGCAAGGTTAAAATGGTTAATCTTCGATAGAAAAAATTGTAGATCAAATATTTCATCAAAAAGGGGGAACCATACCCTATCTTCCAGGCTATGACTATCAGTCGCTTGGCCTCTTCTTGCTCTCACATGAATGTAGTCTTGCTTGACTGGTACAAAAGAAGGTTTCACATTATCAACTATTTGTTTGGGACAACTTTTAGTTGTTTCAACACTGCTACATTCTTCAAGCTTATCCTTTAAACCATATTAGTATTTTGTACTCTCTTCAAATTTGTAGTGCTTTCCATTCCTCTCAGTCACATATGTTTCCTTTGTCTGTTAAGGGACAAGGTCGACAACATTAGGATGTTTTTGCAATAAACAAGGGTATTTCCAGGACACAGTCAAGTGGAGCAAGAGTATAAGAGCCAAATTTCTCATGAATGTGGGACACTCGAACTTAAGATTTTCTGGAGTAGTCATGACGTGTAGTATGGTTATTAAGACTTCATTAGATGTCCATTCTCTAGACTTAAATTGTGTGACAACACTGTGGCTGAGTTTGAAACTGGAGATTGAACATACATTTGGTTTGATTACAATAGACAATTTCATCAATAAATGTAAAGAAATGGCTAACAAATACTATAAATTAATAAATAAAGAAGACATGGCAACAAGCAACAATACTTAAAAAATTGTTACATTGAGACGCAAAGAATAAGCAACTATTGTGCACAAACAGAGACCAATGAAACTATCATCTTAACCCCTAACCCCTTAAACACTAGTTCCCAACCCCTAATCCATTTAACCCCCTAAACCTCTAAACCCTTAACCCATTTAACCCCTAAACCATAAACCTCTAAACCCTTAACCCCTAATCCCTAAACCCTTAACCACTAACCCATTTAACCCCCTAAACCCCTAGTAAACCCCTAACCCATTTAACCCCCTAAACCCTAAACCTATAACCCCTTAACCTGTAACCCATTAAACTCTAATTCCCAACCCCTAACCCATTTAAACCCCTAAGACATAAACCTCTAAATGCATAATATTAACCCCTTAACCTCTAAATGCATAATATTCCCTTAACCCCTAACCAATTTAACAACTAACTCATTATCCCCCTAACCCATAAATGCTCCTAAATCCCCTAACCCCTAAGCCCTCAATCCCTAACCCCTTAACCCCTAAGCCCCCAATCCCTAACCCCTTAACCACTATCTCATTATTCCCCTAACCTCTAAACCCTAAACCTCTAACACCTAAGCCCTTATTCCCCTAAGCCCTAAGCCCTAAGACCCTAATCCTTGATCCCTTAACCACTAACTAATTATGCCCCTAACCCTTATAATAATCCTTAAAACCCATTGGGATTAGCCATTCCAAACGAGAGCAACAGGTCTAGTTGGGACCTACGATTGGGTTAATTCCCCCTTGTTGGCAAGGTGGAATAACATGAGAAAAACCATGGGTTGCAAAAACCTCTCCTAAATTTACTATTTTATCTCAATTTTATTTTAATAATTAATTAATTAATTTCTTTAAAACTCTTCTGGATAAATCACATAAATTTTTTAAGGTACACGCCTTTCAAACCACTCATTGTTTGGTTCACCATCAATGTTTTTAAAATAAATTTATTAGAATGAAATTGAATTGATTTTTGAAGCTTCCTTTTAAATCAATTATTGACATTACAAAGAATCACAGAGTGCGCTCAACATCCACAAGAAAAACAATGAGTATGATATTAAAATGATATTTGAAGGCATAATATTAAAAATGATGTTTGTAAAAATGGAGGGCGGGAGTATTCATTTTTCTTTTAAATTTTAGACCTCTAGTTAAAATAACATTTCTCCCGCCAAAAACATGTGTTTTTGTTATCTCCCGCTGGCTTAGTAAAAAATTCCCTTTTCTTTGGATTGAACCTTATACTTAATGTGGAGCTACTTCAACCATATTTTCCACCTCTCATAGGCATCTCATGTTCCTACTTTGGTGCACATGTCTCACTAGGAGCCATATTCAACAAAACTTCCCCACTTGACGAAGGAACTTAACACAAAATGGACCACTTATTCATAAGGGGGGACAATTGATTCAATAGAATTCTAGTGACCACCCACTTGTTACATTGATTCAACATTATTCCACGTCTTGGTAGTTATATTATAATGTTTTAGGTCTCAAACTTCTGGTGCCTTTTTTGGGCATTTCCCTTGCATTTTTGGCATTTGTCATAGGCTAAAGACACATAGTATGGATTGTATTGGTCCAACAAATTTCCTAAATGGAGTTTGCATGCAAACATTGTAGCCCCATGAAGTTGATATATCAATTAGCCTCTTTGGGCCCATGTTATTTTTGGCACGCCATTTCCTAGGGCTAGGGTTTTGGATTTTAGAGTTTTTGGATCTTAGGACATCATACTTTATGTTCAAAGGTAGTTTTGACATCTTGTAATGTTTTCACTTGATTAAGAGTAGTTGACACATCTCTCTTCATAAAGAAGCTACCTCCATTCCGCTTAGTGTGTATCACTTTGCAATTTATAGTTATTTTCTATTTCATCCATTAATAGAATTTGGATTTTGTTCTACTACTCTGCTCTTTGCAATATCTTTCCTATGTTTCCATTTATGTTTTTTCATAATAAAATCCCCTTCAAACCTCAGGTCTATCTATGGATTTTTTTTAGTAGAAGCTTCTACCTTTGGATGACCATGGGTCCTAATATTTGAATATTGGAGTAAATTGTCAACTTTTTTATAGTTAAGAACATGTGCTTCCTCATAAGATGTCATAGTTTCAAATTTAAAGGGGTAGAGTATGTACACCTTTGTAGAGTTTAGCAGACTCAAGACCTTTTTCCTACAAACAATAAGATCATAATAAAATTTCTATAAAAAATGAGATCACAATAAGAGTCCTACAAAAAATTAATGTCTCACTAATGTCTTAAAAATATATTATTACTACATATTACAAATATTAGCTCTATTTACCCTAGATTAATCTCAATAGCTTTTTTTTTAATGAGAAAAAAAATATGCTTAGAAAATATAGAGTAATGCTATAAAATTTTTAAGTGATAAAATTTTACAACTTGTATTTATTTTTAATATGACAAAACATATGTCAAAAAATTATCACATTTGAACTTTGGTGGGTGTGTGAAACATTTGAAATTTGGCGGCTTATCAATTGGAGGGAAAGCTAAGGCACGAGCACAGGGTTCCTGGAGATTTGAGGGTTTAGCAGTTTTGGCCATTAAACATTTTTGCGAAAACAAAGCTTTCAGAGATTATGTGCAGTGATGGTTTCCGGAGACCTTTAAACAGGCACAAAGGAGGGATTTAGGCCGCCGTAAGTGTGAATGTAGGCATTCTGCTGCGCTTCATCGTGTTCTCGACTATCTCCATTTACTGAAAGCATTTCTCGTTCATCTGAGATTTTGGGGATAATGATTGTAATAATTTTGACTGGTGTTTTGTTTTGATATTCTGTTATTTTTTGGAACTTATATTGCCATGTTAGATGTTGGAAGGTTCTTCAAACTGGGGCTGGCATGCCAAAAGAAGCAATGTCACATGACCAACTGGTGAGGTGCTTCAGATTGTGGTTGGAATTCTAGTACCTATTATTTTTTCTTTTGAATTTTATCCAGAAGTTGTAATATGCTTGCAGGAAGCAGGGTTGTATTACATATGGCAATAACCATTACTGAAGTTTTAGAGTGCACTTCTAAGTTTTTTTATTATGTAATGCTTCGTATGCAGCTTCTCTGCTCGACATGGAAGCTCGACATGGAAGGACGATGACACTGCTATTTTCTCTATTGGCTGTGATAAACAAGCTAAAATGTGGCCATTGCTGACTAGGGGCCAGCCAGTGACTGTGGCTATGCATGATGCACCTATTAAGGAAATTGCATGGATTCCAGCAATGAACTTGCTTGCAACTGGAAGCTGCGACAAGACACTTAAGTATGTATGTGATGGTTTTTTTTGACTCCGTCTCTCTTTGCTTATTTATGTTATGAGGTTGCTTGTAAATGTTAGTTGAGTTGTGACCTTATGAATTTTAAACCCATTTGAGAATAGTGCCAAAAATTTAATATCTTTTAGGCTTTGAGAGAAATAGAAACTTCTCATCTGGCCACTTTTTTTTATAAAATTATATGAAATTATTTTTATAAAATTATATGAGATAAAGGGAAAAAAAATTTGCTAGATTAACCCAGGTCCTAGATTAACTACTCAACATTCTTCGCTTATTGCCATAGCCTCGTACCTATGTAAACCTTGTTAGAAACAGAGACACCTTCCTTTTAATTTGGATCAGCATTGTATTCTGAAAATCTTCATATAAATTGTGTTGTCCCTGGTGATAACTTTTAATGCCTGGATCTCCTGCTTGCAGCTGTCTATCACTCTCTCCTTTTATTCTATGCACTGCTCCACAGGTACAGGACCAAAGGTTGACTATAACATCGGCAACTTGAATTTATTTAAGACTGCATCAACCTCTCCTCCAAACTTGAAGCAAATTTTGAAAGCTTCCTCAGCCTTTTCCTCTAAGGCTCTAGCCCTGTCGATACATTTACAAGCTTTAGAAAAACATATTATTTTCTCCAAGTCACGGAGCTTAGGAATGCCTACCCCCTCATCAGGATACTGTATTTTCCATTGAATGATGTCATCTAGTATATTTAGAATATTCTCCAATTATTCCTTGACATGCACCATCCTCTTTATATAATCATCAAATTTAGGAGTTTTATCTTTGATGCCTGAATGCTCCTGTAGAATTATTTTTGAACCATACTCAGTTCCTCTTGGATCTCAAGTGATTTCCCTTTGAACTCTTTAACTGAGTCTAGTTCACCTTGCTGCTGGAATTATAGCTCTGTAATTCTTTGCTTAGCATCACTGAGTTCCAACTGAGCAACATAGACCTTTCTCTTCAGCATGGCAACATTATCATCTGTTGCTTGGGCCATGGTAACACTGGCACCTGCATTCATCTCTGGATCAGCTGTTGTTTCATGAATGAGAACCTCCTCAGTGAAAATTGCTCTCCCAACCTTATCATTTTGGAAACTCTCCTGCTGACTTTTTTCTTCTTGTATTCATAATTGAATGTTTTCAATACTACTACTGGGTCAGCCATGGTCATGGGGAAAAATTGATGCTTCTCCATTTCTTCAATCTTACATGGTTCAACTGGAGACTGAGGAGCAGGGTTTATCTTCGGAGATGATGGAATGCCAAGTTGTTCAATCCTTTTATCTTTCCACATACCTTATTCCTTCTTCTTTTGGAGTTCCTCATCTATTTTCCTCCGAAGCTCTTCATCTCTTTTCCTTTTTTTTTTTCTGCTGCTTGATTCTTTGTTCATTTTCCAAAGACAATTGTTTCACTAGGTCATCTTGTTCCGCTTTCCTTCTCGGTTCTTCTGCCTCCTTCGCTGCTTGCTCTTCTTCAATCCTCCTCTTGAGTCTGTCTGCTTCTTTCTCCAATGCTTCCTTCATCTTCTTCACCTGTTCTAACACCCTCTGGAGCTTTTCAACTTCTTCCTGGAGGTTGACAATAGGTGAAGCATGGGTCTGTTTGGCCTTCTTCTGAGGTCCTTGATTTAGCTTTTCTTTAACCTCAATGGATAAATAAGTCTCTTGAATATTTCCTCATTAGTATCCCTCTCATGAGTATAAGACCACATCTGGTTGACAACAACACAGTGACTAATAACCAAATCTTCAGGATCATGTTTCCTGAATCTTATCTCTCCAAAACGATATGATTCAATTTCACTGGCCTCTTTCATGGCTTGGTTGGTGCGATAAAATACATAGTATCTGATCCTGATAGGAAACTTAGGCCATATTGACCACTTTTCCCTCTTAAGAGTACTTGTCACTCGATGAGAAAATGTTTGATATAATGTCTCCAACAGAACCACTATGTTTGGAGCATATAAAGGTAGTAGACGAGGAGCTCTCGATGCACCATCTCCATTACACCATTACACCATACACCATGGGGCTCACAAGAGGAGAGATGAAAAAAAAACAATACACCATCAATCTACTCTCAGAAGAGATGAAAATAATGCACCGTCACTCTCCTCTTAGGAGAGATTAACATAGTACACCATCAATCTCCTCTGAAGAGATATTAAAATACTACACCATCAATGTCCTCTTAGGGAGAGATGAAATTTGTACACAATTAATCTCTTCTTAGGGAGAGATGAAATTTGTACACCGTCAATATCCTCTCAAGGAGAGATGAAATTTGTACCTCATGATTTCAAGCCTCAGAACCAAATTCCCTGACCACATAGGTCTTACGGTAACCCGATGATGCTATCAAACCAATGCTCCCTCTCAAAGGGATCCTTAGCCATTCTAGGCATCTTACATAATCTTCAACCTACTCAAAAGAAGAAAGGTAGCCATGGTGGATTTCAATACTTCTTTTATTAGTAACATCTAGCTATTCGTCTAGCTTTAGCCAAAGATTTGAACAAAAGCGAACACCAACAACATATCAATGCTATTTCTTTGCTCAACAACATATTCTTGCAACTTTTTCTTCATCAAGGAAGTAGCCATGGGCTCACAATCCATCATGCCACATTCTCAACAAGTATTTTATCAAGCTCATGTAACACTTTCAATCAACTCCCTCTTACACTAAATAGGTTCTCATCCTTTGTGAGAAATATATCATCAACACAGAGAGAATTTCACAAATTCGTCTTCAGTAGATCAACTTCCTTCAGGACTTCTCCCTCATCAAAACGAAAATTAGTACGTGGTGAGCCCTTGGGGGGAGGTGGGCTGAGAATGGGGGGGTTGTCAGCACGGCGAGAGAAAGAAAGAAGAGCATGGTTAGCTAAGGGGATGGGGGAAACAAAAAAATGATGAATGAAGGGGAGGAGGTTCTGGCTAGAGAGGACATAATCAACAATGTTTGCTCCTCTACCATGAGGCCTACATGTGAAATAGTGGGAGTTTGGAAAACGCGGGAGGCCATTAAGAATCCACAGCTCCTAAAATTCGTCCAAGTATAAAAGATGTCGACCATAGGCGGTAAGGGGCCCCAATGCATCATCAGACATCTTGTGAAATCCCACTGACTCTTGATCGATCTCTTGGATGCAGTACATGTCCTCAAACCGATTGTGAAGAGGGATCTGGAGGGCTCTAGTGCGGGAGTTGAAGTCACCTAGAAGAATAACCTCCCCAACTGCTGAATACTGGGCTATGTCGACATACAAATCGACAAAGGGGTCCCTGTTAGGTCCATTATGAATGACATATGATGAAGAAGCAGGAGGGAAGTAACAAACAACAATGTAAATGTCCCTTGGGAGAGGAGAGACCCCTCGAACCCATAGTATTAAAAACTGGAACCGGTGACTGGACTGGTGGACCTAATGAATCGGTAACTGGCCTGGAACCAATCTAACCGGTACTGGTCAGGTCTAAATGAACTAGTTTTTAAAAAAATACATTAAATAATTATTTTTTAATAAAAACAACTATATTTAAGATTTGCAACCATGATTCCAAGCCAAGAGAGACAAAATATGCAAATTTTTCTCATTTATATACCATGTACAGGTGAATATATCAAAATGGCATTATGGCACCGAGTGAAATACATATCATCGAAAAAATACATAAGGAATGAGGCTCCAAATGACCCATAAAGTCCAAAAACAATGCTACAAGCTATGAGCATTGAGGCCATTGGCCTACATAGTACAGTGAAAATATACTACAAATCTACATATATGATATTACTAAATTCTAATTAATGATCAACATTATCACTTGAAGGTTGAAACTTCTAATCATGATCAAAGTTCAAACTTAGTTGGTTGAACTTGAGTCTCCCGACTCTCGATTGCCAAACTTTGCAACTGCTCTAGTCACAAACTTCTCTATTGGTTCAGTGACTTGAGTCTCAAAATTCTGAAGGTATTATGCCCTAATATGCCCTATTACTTAATTTGGTGCTCCACATGGCTTTACATGGCCTCCTATCCCAGCCAAGTGTTGCTTGAACCTGTAAATACCCCCTCCTGCAATAGATTTTTGGAAATATTTGCAAATAATTTTGCTATCAATCATATCACAATGAGCCCATGCAGTATCCTTGCCTTTTGGAGGCATTGTTAGCCCCCCCTATGAAATTCTTGACAAGCAAGTTGGGGGCTAGGTTGTTTTGGAGCCTTCAAGGAATGCCTTTCCACTGAAAACCCATCCTCCTTGAAGTCTCTTTGTGCTATGCCCAATACAAATCCCCTCTGATGATTCATTGCTCAAAGCCTCTCTGATTATATATTTCTGCCCCATATACCCCTGCAAATAACCCCATTTCGGCCTTTCTTCTATTTTTCCAAATTCCCTTCGAAACTTCCTTAATTATACCTTTACCCTCCTAAATCACTCCTGCACCTGTTTTCTGGCCGAATCCCCTCATTATTCCCTTATAGTTAACCCTTAGTGGCCCTAAAATTCATTAAAAATGTGCATAAATTCATATATTTTGTATATCGGGCTCTAGCCCCTTTCGCATAAGCCCCTCGCCTTTCTCCTCCATGTAATTCAGCGCCGGAACCACCCTCTTGCCCAAAAGGCGCTTATCTCCCATGCTCGTGGTTCATTCCTCTGAACGCGCCATCGCCGTCCAATTAAACGATAATCTGATGGTTCAGAATCTCCTCGTCCCGGTGGTCCCCCCGCACACTGTTCGGAAACAGCCTGGTTTATTCTGCACCGCTTATGCACGGTGGGTGGTTTTCCCCGAGCACCCAGCGATTCCATTCAGCGCTCGCCACTTGTCCCTTGTACGACAACAAAACCGCTTTCTCCCCGCACGTTATCTCTCGGTCCAAGTCACACAGCGAAATTCATGACAGCTGCTGGATTTCAGGAGTTTCATCTGACGGTCATTAATCAACATAGTTGCAGGTGTTTTAGTCCAAGGTCACCGTACCCCCTGCCACATCGTCAGTCGTTGATTTCCCTTTGAGATCGACGGTCCGGATTCGTTCTTCCCACCGTTGACTACCCCATCACCCCCGGTCCCGCCACGTCACCTCCACGTGCATTCATCGTACGCAACCCTTCTCATATATTGTTTCATTTTCATTTTTCTTAATGTTTCTCATTCATATGTCACTCTGCAGACTGCCAACCTCCACCAGAGCATTGTCCGCCATTTCTCTGTGATTTTTCCCTCCATCTCATCATCTGCACAATCATGTTCATTATCCACATCATCCGCCTCCCCATCCATTGTTTTCTTCAAATTTTTCATGTTTTGCAGGGTTTTAAATGATAGAAGACCGCTATAATGCGCAGCCTCTGTTACATGGACAGAGAAATCAAAGAATATCATTTACAGGAGCAGAATTTATGAGCAAACACCTGGGAAGGTGAAGACAGGACGATCATTTAAAGGAACAGGGTTTAATACTCTGTGGAAAACCTTCCTGTGCCATTAAAGCTCAAGCTAACCTGAAAAAAGTAGAGATGAAGCGGCAGAGTGTTTCAATACGAGGCAAAGGAGATTAAGGCACGCTAATGAAGATTTTGAGCCTTAAATAACCGGTTAAGAAGAAAAGCACCGGTTTGAAGATCCCGAGGATCGATCAAAGGATCCTGAACGCAAGTAAAAGGTAATATCAGAATTTATTCGGCAGCAGAATGTTTTTCTTCATCAAGTACAGGGCGCCCAGGCAGCTTTTATCATACACCGTGCCCCAGAAGAAATTTCCACCAGACAACAGTTCGAAACCACCAGAGCATTTATATGGCAGACTTCTCAGTAGTTTATCTTATTTTTGTTCAAATCACTAGGAGTACTACAGCCGAAATATGTCAAAAACATATCCGAGAAGATCAGTATTTCTCAAAAGAGGTGACAGAAATTAAATACTCAGCATTCAAACAGAATGGGTCTCGGCCCAATTTCTTTTCAGAGTTTTAATTCAGCATTTAAGTTTCCATCTACCTCTTCCGCTGCTACTCAGCTATAAAGCTCAGGAGAAAATATTATAAAGGTTGTTGATGAGATATCAGAGAAATGCAAGTGTTTTCCTCTTGAGACAAGTTCTCTGTGTAACATTGTAAGATAGGCTGAGATTTGATGTTCAAGCTGTGGGCAATGATGTACCTGATTGGTGTTGTTTTTAGTATGACAAGCATATTTATTTGGATCCTGATCTAAAGTAGCTGGTGATGTTTTCCTATCTGTGTTTGATTCCATTTCATTCCATTTCTACTGGCTCACATCAGAAGTTTGGCATAAGATTTACCCTTGATAGGTACCTTATGTTGCTTCTCTCCCAGCCTTCTATTTTTTCTACTTATATGTGTATCTGAATGTTGATTTCAATTGATTTAACCAGTGTAGTGGATGTTATTTCCTGCTCTCTGATGTATGAATTAATGAAATCTATGTTTATATGTTCTTGTTAGGATTTAGTTGGATGAGTTGAGAACACTGGGAGGTCTAGAACCCTATCTCTGCCTCACTAGGACCTTTCCATCCCAATTAAGCCTTTCAAAGATCCCTTGTACTGCCTCTAATTTTTTCCAAGCAGGTCTGGAGTTAAATGACCTCTGACCTGATCTATAGAAAGGATTGGATGGTTCTCCTTCATTCACTTTCATTCCTTAATGTTCCATTTCACCAACCATCATTTAAGATCCAAATGCTCTAGATGACTAGCCCAACTGAAAGCTTGCACATTGAACACAAGTAAATCCTTTTTTGACTCCATCGCCCAATGGCCTTGATTTTCTCTGAGTTATCTACCTTTGCCTAATTTCCCTCTTTTCTCATCCTTGTCTTATATTGGACCCTTCTTTCCTGATTTCCAACAACCAAGCATAAACAATCAAACAAACAACCCTAAGCCTATAACTAGCCTAAAATCTAACCTTGAGCCTTAAAAGACATATACCTTTGGCAAATATAGAGAGATCCCTCTCTGGACCTAGGAGGGCTAGATCCTATGGTATGAAAGTGGTTCTATGTTGTCTCATCTTTTGGTCTTGTCAACCTGGCCAAAACATGGGAACCCCGACATAATTTCTACTCTGCTGGGGACTTCTGAATGATTTCCATCTCACAACACCAAAAAATTCAGAAACCTACATCTCTGGTTAGGTTGACAGTAAGTCACTCCTTTCTTGAATCGACCTCCATTGTCGAGTGTCCATCATACTCTTAGACGGAGCCTGGAAAGGGCCAGGTAGCCTCCGGATATCACCCTCTTCAGAGGTGACATATCTGGTAAATGCCCTCCCAGTCAATCTCTGGTTAGAGTTTTCTATTTTTGAGGAGATTCCTGAAAGGTGATAGTGCCTGAGCACTGTGGTGGACAACCTAACCCCTTAGACATATCTTAAAACCCTCCACCTGGTGACTCCTTTATTCCTAAACGAAAAGACTCCACTGGTGATCAGTAGGCCTGCTGATTATCTTGGTTTCACAATAGACTCCACTGGGAGACCAGCCTCTGAGACAACATCAACCATAGTAAAAGTAACAAGTAGGGTTAAGCTGCTTGGCTAGGAAACAACATTCTAGCTTCTAGAACCATTCACACAAGAGCTTATCCCAACCCTAACCCACCTGAAATAGTTGACAATCCGGAGAGTATCCTCAAGGGAGCTCCTACACCTAAAAGATCAACTATTTCTGGTCACATTCATAGAGATAATTTTGCACCAGAAGTCCTAGTAGCTCTATCACATTTTCTCCCTGACCTAGACCTACCCAATAGACTACCAAGAACTAGGTCATTCAATCATCTATACCAGCCAGACCTTGAGTTTCACAGTTCACCATCTCATAGTGGTCAACACACTAGGGACAGAGGGACCCCTCCATCCACGCCACCTGATATCCACTTCATTCAAAACTTGGGGCTCTCTCACCCTAGATCTGCTCAACAGACTTCCGCTGTTCCTAATATCCCTATTATCCAAATACCAGCCACTCAAGCCAACCTTATACCTCATCAGAACATTATCATGGTAGCTTGGTATGCACCCCTAGTTTTACCTCAGCCCTTGTTACCCTTACCCAATGATTATCAATAAAATATCCCACACTTCACTGCTAAAGAATCCATCATAGCTCAGCAACATGTAGATAAGATGGAGGATTATTTTGACTACATGGATATTGATGACGAAACAATCAAAATGAGAATATTTTCCCAAAGCTTAGGGGGTGATGTAAAGAAATGGTTTAAAAGCTTACCTCCTGGCAGTATCCAAGATCTCCCTACATTATATCAGACCTTCATAAAAAAATGGGAAGTGAGGGCAAACCCTCGCCAACTCCTAGCAGAATACATGAGCCTTAAAAGGAATGTGGGAGAGAGTGTCCATGATTACACCACTAGATTCAACAGTATTTACAATGCTCTCCCTCCTCATATGAAACCTCCACAAGGTATGGCCCTAGAAAAATACCCCGAAGGATTTGATGCTGACATGGCCTATGAGCTTAGGGATAAAGAGTACACCACATTGGAGGACATGCAGAAAGGAGCAGTGAACATAGAGGAAAACCTGATTGAGAAAAGAGAAAGACTAAGAGCTGAGAAAAGGGTAACATATAGGGATGACACTGTAGCCTCCACATCAGACCCAAACTATGACAGAATATCTAAAAATGTGGATAAGATGCAAAAAATGATGGAGAAAATGGTTGTCACAGTGAGCAATCAGAACAGAAACCAGAACCAAAATCAGAACCAAAACTTTAGAAGGAACAACAATGCTGCCAACAGACAAAAATAATCAAATCAACAAGTTATTCCCCCATTCCAAAACGTTTTAGACAAAGATGAGGGAATCATAGGAGAGCCTGAGGGGAATGCAATAAACATGTTTGAAACAGAAGACTCAGTCCTTAACTGTGATTCAGGGGAAGATCAGCCCTCACCTTCATACTGGGATGAGGAAAGGTTAGAAACCGAAGATTACAGATTAGGATTTGAAAATGCCATGATGCAGGTCAGAGAACAATATGAACTTAGGAGAAAAAAGATTCAAGAAAATTCCAAAAAAATAACTCCTGAGGTTACCATCAAGAAAAGACCTGATAAAACTTCTAAAGCATCGGTTGAAAGTAACAAATCAGCAGCCGAGAGTTCTGGTAAACACAAGGGAAAAGACAACCAAGACACCGAAAAACGAAGCCAACCAACCAGCAGCACTAGCACTGCAGTTAGTGCTCCTGATAAAACGATTCCTGGCCCTGTACATAGTGAGAAATCACAAACTAATACAGATACTAAGGCAGTAGCAAATAAAACAGAGTTAAACACTCCTAAGACCCAATCCACTTTCAATCTAGAAAGTGAGATTGCAAAAATCAAAATCTCTGTACCATTAGCTGAGTTGGCCACTCAGGATGTATATAAGGGCCAAATTTTGAAAGCCTTGAATCTAGGGGAAAGCAATGATACTGTAAATTTGAATGATGATCAACCAGCCCTCCTGTTTGGTCCAAATATTGAGGGAAAGTTTCAGGAAGGGGTAGTTCCACCTTTCTATATCAGTCTCAACATTCATGACAAGATACTTCACAATGCTATGCACGATTCTGGGGCGTCGTACAATTTAATGCCTAAGGTAGTAATGGAAAAGCTAGGCCTAGAGATAACACGACCTTACAAAGATCTATATTCGTTTGACTCTAGCAGAGTAAAATGCCTAGGCCTAATCAAAGACTTATGTGTGAGCTTGACCCAGATCCCTGCTAAATGTATGGTCATGGATGTCGTGGTGGCAGATGTGCCACCCAAATATGGCATGCTGCTATCTAGATCATGGGGAGCCAAGCTACAAGGAACGATGCAGATGGATGGCTCATATGCCACTATCCCTATCTTTGGCCAACTTAGAAGACTGTATAGAGAAGCTCAAATGAAATTCCTAGTCAGTAGCCCCGAGAAGCCTGTAAACTCCCCTTTATACTCTGTACACACAGAACTAAATTATTTTATTCTTTATAATGACCAATCCTTAGGAAAGACAGAATCAGAAAACAGGAATACAAACAACCACATGGAGCCCATGGATTGTAACATAATGGCTGCCCTAGAAGAATACGATGAAGAAAACCATGGGCAGGGCACTAGGAACGAAACTCAGAATGAACCAGAAACACAATGTAGTCAGCCTATTAGTCACACCCTTAAAACTAACACACCACGTGAAGAACAAGTCAACCCACAACCTAGCACGGACCCTCCAACGCAACATGATGGCGAACCCCTGTGGGAAATGAATTTCGATGGATCCTGTACTAGGAAAAATGCCGAAGCAGGGGTGTGGCTACGTAACATAGCGAATGACCACGCTGAGAGCCATGCTGTGAATCTGCATTTCAAATGCATGAATAATATTGCAGAGTATGAGGCTCTTATTCTTGGCTTAAATCTGTTGAAAAAATTAGGAGCCCGTAGGGTAACTGTGCTAGGAGACTCTGAGTTAGTAATCAAACAAGTGAATGGTGAATACGCAATGAAACACCCCAGGTTGAGGGCATATAGGAATGACACTATGGACTTATTGAAAACCTTTGTGGAATATGAATTGGTGTTTGTTCCTAGGAGCCAAAACATTTTTGCTAGCGGATTAGCTTGCCTGGCTAGTTCATATCCTAAGACTCCCCCTGACCAACAAATCATCATTCAGACCAAGTTCAGACCTGCGGTGCCAGACAATGAAAAATATTGGCAGGTTTTTGAAGGAGACAAACAGATTGAAGATTTTCTGGTGGGCAGAAATGAGTTTGAATTTTCTGATTCCGACTCAAATCTGATGACAGCTGCCCAAGTGAGGATCCCCCAGATGAACCAGCAACACCCTGTAACATAGAAATAAACACCTTTTTTGAAGAAACTGGAAATTCAACCATAGAATGGGAAAACGCAGAGAGCGAAGAGATAGAGGTGTTGTAGGCCAAAGACAAGAATATACCCAAAGGCCTAGCACCCTTAGAGGACCTATTTGACTTTTATGATGTAGCAAAAAGGCCCACTATAGAACATGCAGACTCGGATATAGAAGAATGCAACATTGGCACTGAAGATAAGCCCAAAACGATTAAGCTAGCTAAGTCTATACCTGCGGACATGAAGAAAAAATACATTGACCTGTTCAAGGAATTCATTGATGTGTTTGCATGGAGTTATGAAGACTTAAAGGCCTATGACACAAGCATAATACACCACAAGATACCCTTGAAGGAAAATCAGAAGCCTTTCAGACAAAAACTCCACAGAATTAATCCAAAACAATTGCCTGCAGTGGAAAAAGAGATTAAGAATATGTATGATGCAGACATAATAGTTCCTGTGAGGTTTTCTGATTGGGTATCAAACCTAGTGGCTGTGAGAAAGAAAACAGGGGAAATCAGATTATGCATAGACTTCAGAAATCTTAATAGAGCCTCATTAAAAGACAACTACCCCTTGCCTAGAATGGAACATATCTTACAAAAGGTAGTGGGCTCTAAGAGAATCTCCCTGCTAGATGGTTTTTCAGGATATAACCAAGTGTTGGTACTCCCAGAAGATCAAATCAAAATAGCTTTTACCACCCCATGGGGCACCTTCATGTATGTGAAAATGCCTTTTGGATTGATGAATGATGGAGCCACCTTCCAAAGAGAAATGGACATAGCGTTCTCAGATGAGATAAGACACTTCATAGTTATCTACTTGGATGACTTGACTGTCTTTTCCAAAACTGAAGAAGAACACCTGAAACATCTGAGGAAAGTATTTGAAAAATGTAGAAGGTATGGTCTGTCACTGAATCCTAAGAAAACTGTGTTTGTACTGCAAGAAGGTAAACTTATTGGTCACATTATATCCGAGAAAGGGATTAGGATAAACCCACAAAGAGTTGAGGGGATACTTCAAATCACACACCCGAGAAACATCAAAGAATTCCAGTCCTTCATTGGGAAGATCAACTTCTTGAGGAGATTCATTCCCAACCTAGCTGAGCACCTTAGAAAAATGTCTGACATGTTAAAAAAGGGTGCCGAAATTAAGTGGATTGTTGAAGCCAAGAAATATTTTGAGTCAGTAAAACTTGCACTCACACAGGCCCCTGTCCTGATCAGCCCAGATTTCTCAAAATATTTTCTGATCTTTTCATTTGCCTCCCAGCATACCATGGCTGCAGTCTTACTGCAGAAGAATTCAGAAGGTAATGAACAGTCAATTGCCTTTTTCAGCAAACCCTTAAGAGATGCACCCTTGAAGTACAACACTATGGAAAAATAGGCCTATGCCCTGGTAAAGGCCTTAAAAGACTTCGGGGTGTACATTCTGCATTCTCACACCATTGCTTATGTGCCAAATATAGTGGTTAAAGATATCTTGTCCCAAGACCATGATGGGAAAAGGGGCAAATGGATTGCTACTATCTTAGAATACGACCTTGAAATAAAACCCACCAAGCTGATCAAAGGTCAAGGCCTGGCCCAATTAATGGTTGAATCAAACTTATAGGCCCTTGACATTAACATGATAAATGCCTTAGATGAGCAGGAAGGATTTCCTGACCCAACTGTTGCGGAGAAGTTTCAGATATCTCCTTGGTATTCTGATATCCTTTATGTGCTCACCAATCTCAATGCCCCTCCAGAACTGTCTAAGACTAAAGCCAGATTCCTGAAACTCAAAGCTAGAAACTACTGCATTTTGAATGAGAATCTATACTGGAAAAATCCAGATGGCCTATTGCTGAAATGTTTGACTGAACCTGAAGCTGAAAGGATTAAACAAGAGTTCCATGCTGAAGAGTGTGGAGGCCACCTGAGTTGGAAAGCCACTGCAAGTAAGATACTCAGGGCTGGCTACTATTGGCCTACACTCTTTAGTGATGTCAATAAAATGATAATTGCTTGTCATAAATGCCAAATCTTTGAAGGTAGAAGAAAACTTCTCCCCCTCCCATTACAACCCATCATTGTAGAAGGTCCCTTCATCCAATGGGGCCTAGACTTTATAGGAGAAATCCATCCTACTTCCTCTGGACAACATAAATGGATCCTAACAGCCACAGACTACTTCACTAAGTGGATAGAGGCCATACCCACTAGGAATGCCACTGATTTTGTCATCATTAGGTTCCTATAAGGTCATATTCTCTCTCGGTTTGGCTGTCCAAGGAAAATAATCACTGACAATGCTGTTGCTTTTGGATCCAAGAAAATGGCTGATTTTTGTCACAGGTACGGAATAGCACTTGGTCATTCAACTGCCTATTACCCCCAAGGTAATGGCCTGGCTGAATCATCCAATAAAAGCCTGGTGATCATCATCAAAAAGCTGTTGGAAGAGAACAAAAAATCATGGCATAATAAGCTAGTGCATGCTTTGTGGGCTGACAAGCTCACCACAAAGAAATCTATTAGCATGTCACCATTCCAGCTGGTTTATGGAACAGAAGCAGTATTTCCTACTAGCCTTGGGATACCAGTGATCAAACTTGTCCAGGAGGTCCAGACAGAAGAAGATAGCATGATGAGGAGAATAAATGAAACAATTCATTTTCAGCAAACGAGGGAGCAAGTTTACAACAGAGCAGTGGAAGTTCAGGAAAACATAAAGAAATTGTTCGACAAAAGAACCAAAGCTGTGGATTTCAAAATTGGAGATAAAGTTTTGAAATGGGATTCAAGAAGAGAGGACAAAGGAAAACATGGAAATTTTGACAATTTGTGGCAGGGTCCATACATCATTCAAGCCACTGTGGGTCCTAATGCCTTTTTCCTACAAGAACTTGATGGTACAGAGCTATTTGGGGGTCCTGTCAATGGCAGGATGCTCAAACACTACTTCTGATAATTTCCAATTTCCAGTTTCTGTTTCCATTGTACATACCATTGCAGTTTTACTTTCAAGAAAACAGATAGAAAAGAGCTGGTCCTGATACACTCAAAACCTGGACCAGCAAAGGAAAAAAAAAATCAGCTCTAACATGCCTAAAACCAGAGCTGAAATGAAGAAAGGAAGTGACTCTGATATGCTCAAGACATGAGTCATAGGAAAAGAAGGATATTTCAAATTGCAGATTTCCAGCCTTCACAGTTTTGTCTCCAAGTTTTCAGCAATTTACTGTCCAAGAACAAAAGTTTTATGCCTTGGATTCACAGCAAGTCAGACAGTTTAATCCTGGCTTGGCTGTTTTTCAATTGCTGTCTTAGAATATAGTGAAGAAACCTGTTGGACAGTTTAATCCCATCAGGTAGTAGATTAGGTAGAGAATCATATGAGACCAACAGTCTAATCTGGTCTCATGGAGCAATAAGGGTAGAAGTAGAATAGGTTTGTTTTCTGTTTCAAAAATAAATCATGTAAAGGGTCTGCTAGCTCAAATGCACCCAAAGGGAAATGTTAGGACTATAGTTTGGGTAGGTAGATTGGTTGGGGAAAGTTTTCTGCTGATGTTTCTATCATTTTGTGGCAGCTGAAAATCAAAGATATAAAAGGATGTGCCAAGCAGCAGGCATCTGGCCTACTCAAAAGATTATTTCTAGATTCTTGACTCCTTCGGGAAGAAGCCATCCCCATGTGGAGCCACTGTTAGCCCCCCCATGAAATTCTTGACAAGAAAGCTGGGGGCTAGGTTGTTTTGGAGCCTTCAAGGAATGCCTTTCCACTGAAAACCCATCCTCCTTGAAGTCTCTTTGTGCTATGCCCAATACAAATCCCCTCTGATGATTCATTGCTCAAAGCCTCTCTGATTATAGAGTTCTGCCCCATATACCCCTACAAATACCCCGATTTTGGCCTTTCCTCTATTTATCCAAATTCCCTTCAAACCTTCCTAAATTATACCTTTACCCTCCTAAATCACTCCTGCACCCGTTTTCTGGCCGAATCCCCTCATTATTCCCTTATCGTTAACCCTTAGTGGCCCTAAAACGAATTAAAAATGTGCATAAATTCATATATTTTGTATATCGGGCCCTATCCCCTTCCGCATAAGCCCCACGCCTTTCTCCTCCATGTAATCCAGTGCCGGAACCACCCGCTTGCCAAAAAGGCGCTTATCTCCCATGCCCGCGGTTCATTCCTCTGAACGCGCCATCGCCATCCAATTAAACGATAATCTAACGGTTCAAAATCTCCCCGTCCCGGTGGTCCCCCCGCACACTGTTTGGAAATAGCCTGGTTTATTCCGCACTGCTTATGCGCGGTGGGTGGTTTTCCCCGAGCACCCAGTGATTCCATTCAGCGCTCGTCACCTGTCCCTTGTACGACAATAAAACCGCTTTCTCCCCGCACGTTATCTCTCAGTCCAAGTCACACAGCGAAATTCATGATAGCTGCTGGATTTCGGGAGTTTCATCTGACGGTCATTAATCAACAGACTTGCGCATGTTTTAGTCCAAGGTCGCCGTACCCCCTATCGCATCATCAGTCGTTGATTTCCTTTGAGATCGACGGTCCAGATTCGTTCTTCCCACCGTTAACTACCCCATCACCCCCGATCCCGCCACGTCACCTCCACGTGCATTCATCGTACGCCAGGGCATCCCTTCTCATATATTGTTTCATTTTCATGTTTCTTAATGTTTCTCATTCATATGTCGCTCTGCAGACCGCCAACCTCCACCAAAGCATTGTCCGCCATTTCTTTGTGATTTTTCCCTCCATCTCATCATCTACACAATCATGTTCATTATCCACATCATCCGCCTCCCCATCCATTGTTTTCTTCATACTTTTCATGTTTTACAGGGTTGTAAATGATAGAAGACCGCTATAATGCGCAGCCTATATTACATGGATAGAGAAATCAAAGAAGATCATTTACAGGAGCAGAATTTATGAGAAAACACCCGGGAAGGTGAAGACAGGACAATCATTTAAAGGAACAGGGTTTAATACTCTGTGGAAAACCTTCCTGTGCCATTAAAGCTCAAGCTAACCTGACAAAAGAAGAGATGAAGCAGCAGAGTGTTTCAGTACGAGGCAAAGGAGATTAAGGCACGCTAATGAAGATTTTGAGCCTTAAATCAGCGGTTAAGAAGCAAAGCACCGGTTTGAAGATCCCGAGGATTGATCAAAGGATCCTGAATGTAAGTAAAAGGTAATATCAGAATTTATTTGGCAGCAAAATGTTTTTCTTCATCAAGTACAGGGTGCCCAGGCAGTTTTTATCAGACACCGTGCCCCAGAAGAAATTTCCACCAGACAACAGTTCGAAACCACCAGAGCATTTATATGGCAGACTTCTCAGTAGTTTATTTTATTTTTGTTCAAATCACCAGGAGTACTACAGCCAAAATATGTCAAAACCATATCCGAGAAGATCACTCTTTCACAAAAGAGGTGACATAAATTAAATACTCAGCATTCAAACAGAATGGGTCTCGGCCCAGTTTCTTTTCAGAGTTTTAATTCAACATTTAAGTTTCCATCTACCTCTTCTACTACTACTCAGCTATAAAGCTCAGGAGAAAATATTGTAAAGGTTGTTGATGAGATATCAGAGAAATGCAAGTGTTTTCCTCTTGAGACAAGTTCTCTGTGTAACATTGTAAGATAGGTTGAGATTTGATGTTCAAGCTGTGGGCAATGATGTACCTGATTGGTGTTGTTTTTAGTATGACAAGCATATTTCTTTGGATCCTGATCTAAAGCAGCTGGTGATGTTTTCCTATCTGCGTTTGATTCCATTTCATTCCATTTGTACTGGCTCGCATCAGAAGTTTGGCATAAGATTTACCCTTGATAGGTACCTTATGTTGCTGCTCTCCCAGCCTTCTATGTTTTCTGCTTATATGTGTATCTGAATGTTGATTTCAATTGATTTAACCAGTGTAGTGGATGTTATTGCCTGCTCTCTGATGTATGAATTAATGAAATCTATGTTTAGATGTTCTTGTTAGGATTTAGTTGGATGAGTTGAGAACACTGGGAGGTCTAGAACCCTGTCTCTGCCTCATTAGGACCTTTCCATCCCAATTAAGCCTTTCAAATATCCCTTGTATTGCCTCTAATTTTTTCCAAGCAGGTATGGAGTTAAATGACCTCTGACCTGATCTATAGACAGGATTGGATGGTTCTCCTTCATTCACTTTCAGTCCTTAATGTTCCATTTCACCAATCATCATTTAAGATCCAAATGCTCTAGATGACTAGCCCAAATGAAAGCTTGCACATTGAACACAAGTAAATCCTTTTTTGACTCCATCGCCCAATGGCCTTGATGTTCTTTGAGTTATCTACCTTTGTCTAATTTCCCTCTTTGCTCATCCTTGTCTTATATTGGACCCTTCTTTCCTGATTTCCAACAACCAAGCATAAACAATCAAACAAACAACCCTGAGCCTATAACTAGCCTAAAATCTAACCTTGAGCCTTAAAAGACATATACCTTTGGCAAATATAGAGAGATCCCTCTCTGGACCTAGGAGGGCTAGATCCTATGGTATGAAAGTGGTTCTATGTTGTCTCATCTTTTGGTCTTGTCAACATGGCCAAAACATGGGAACCCCAACAGGCATGATGGCTACTACTTAGCTCAAGTAGCAAGCTTCAAACTCTATGTTGTTCCACTACTCCAGCAAAAAATCAACACTCTCCAAGCTCTCAATCAAACACACAAAATCTCCAAATGAGATGGTGTGAGACAAATGAGAGGTTGCCCCTGCTTATAAAGGATTGGAGAGGGTCTCCAAGATAGCTCCAATTCCAACTCCAAGCCTCCAAGATCACTACTCCAACAAACAATCAACACTCTCCAAGCTCTCAATCAAACTCACAAACTGCAAATGAGATGGTGTGAGACAAAGGAGAGGCTGCCCCTGCTTATAAAGGATTGGGAGGGTGTTTTTGGAGGGAAACAACCCTCCCCCTCCCTCCAAATCAGCCCTAAACTTCCTTGTTGGCTGTCCGTGGGTCCCTACAGCAACTTAGGTGCTGACCGGTCGGTTAAGGATGGAACTGGCCGGTCAACACCAGTTAACTAGATTTTTAGGCTATATGCAGTTGCTGACCAGGTTTTTCAACCAGTTTGGACTGGCCAATGATTTGACCGGTTTCCGGTTTGAACTGACCGATTTTTAACACTATGCTCGAACCTGAACCCACATTAACCTCGTAAACTCATCCGCAACCACCAAAGAAATCCTTCTCCAAAAGGAATCTCTGATGAAGCAATCAACTCCCCCAGAACCTTTGATATTTCTAGAACCCCTCGTCTCCTGCCCACAAGTTGAGAACTTATGGTAACTTGTAATGTCTGGGAGAGGTCGAACATGGCTCTCATGTGTCTCGGTGATGAATAAGATATCCGACAGTTGAAGAGAATCATATAATAGACCTGGCAATGCCCAAAATGACCCATTCCCATTCCAAAAATTGACGAAAATGGATGCCCCTTGTTGCCTCCCCCAATGAGCCAGTCATTTGGAGGACCCAGAACGGGGCTTCCATCCAGGTGGAAAAGTGTCCCGAATCACTGCTTTCAGATTCTTGATAAATGCCCATTTCCCTGCCTGATGTGTTGTTGTAACCAACTCCCTAGAGCGTTTGAGCTCAGAAACCTGTGTTTTAGTGAGATCTTCATCAAGGAAGATCTTACTAGGAAGTGAGAATAGCTTTCTCTTAGCTCTAAGAGCCCGAAGGTGATCAACCGCTGACCTGAATCGGTGAAAGAGAGTGGAATCATACCCAAGCCAAGCTCTATCAAGGGTCACGTCTTGAAGATCTAGTTTTTCATTGAGGAACAGGGTCCCAACCACCATGGGGTCTGAGGATGTGAGAGGCAAAGGAAGCCCTCTCACTTTGAGGTTCAATTCTCGCACTTGTCTAGTGCATTCTTCCATGAGTTTAGATTGTACCACCTCCTCAACTGCGGCTAGAGGGGGAGTGAGGGGGGTATCCCTCCCTCTAGCAACCTGTGCCCATGAGCTGATGTGTGTTTCTGTTTCTTATTTAAAGGCTGCTTGCTGAGCTTTGATCTCCTCCTGTTTGTTTTTCAGATCGAGAAGTTTAGCGTGTAGATTGTCATTAGAGGGGTGGTGGTGAACTGCTTGCTCCTTGTTGTCCCTCAACAACTCCTTCAGTAAACCATTCTCGCCTTCCATTACAATTACTTTGTTCCTGAGTTCATTGACCTCTCTTATTAGTGCCTGTTTAGAGGATTCAAGGGTTTCCAATCTCCTAAATAGTTCCTGAAAATCTCTGTTGTTGTGTTGAAATCCATAATCGGGCAAGGGTGACGGTTCCGACAAGCTTTGAAAGAAGTCTTCGACACCTATGTCTATGTCGGTAGGAGGTCCTGACGGCGTCGTCACTGCGGTTGATCCTGAGAAAGAAGCATGGAATCTTCTGAGAGTCGCTGTTGTGAATTATTGTGGAAGCCAAATTGCAGGCACCCCAAATTTTTTCAACTTTTTTGTGCTAAACTTGGCCGCAAGTGGATCAAGATGTGGTCTGCACAAGAAATCGCTAAATAGGAACGAAGGCCAAATCCGATATCCAGTACTACTTTTGTAGAGCAGAAAATGCAGCAAATAATATGATCTTATCGAGAGCTATAATCATCCATATTTGCCGCAGTGCAAATATCAAAGTGACGTCCCAACTTTCATCTTCAACAACGTCTCCTGCTTTCCACTAGCTTCCACCTGGAAAAAATGGGCATCAATTCACCTTTCAAAATATCTACTTTAATGGCTTGATCTCTCCACAATGTTGTGTGAAATGGGGCCTCAAAAAAACAAAGGAACACTCAATCAACTTCAAGATTTGGGTTGATTTATGAAAGTACTGATTTTTTCCACATGTTTACACAATAGGGAGAGTTGACAACACACCATGTTGTACAAGTTCAAAAATCATGAACAAATCCAAAACAAGCACTGCCTTTCTTCACATGGGCAACTCATAAACCAAAATTCCTGCACCACACAGAGGCATACAATTATATGCTAGAAATCCTCATCCTACTCATATGCCATAAGAGAAAGTGAACCACTCATCCTATGCATATCTCATCACTCGTAGGGGAAGGTAAACCACTCACCCTACACACATGTGTCCGCAATCGTAGGGGAAGGTGAACCCCTCACCCTACACATATGTCAACCACCATGGGGTATCATAGGGGAAGGTGAATCAGTCACACTATGGTCTCTCATGGCTCAATACGTACCCCAAGCCCCCAGGATCTCCCAGAGCCCAATCTTCAATCAAGGATCACTTCATGTAGGGAATAGTGCCAGACTGCTTTTTGAAAACCAAGACTAGTTCTTGATGATTGCATTGATGACTGGTACATCAATATGAGCCTCATTTCTCCACCCAGCAGCATATAGATGTATATATGAAGGCACACAACTTACTAACAAGCTTCAACAAACATACTGACTTACAACTCGACATTCGAGCAACATATATCTTAGCAGCACTGAGCAATCCTTGGACTTCTGCATTTTAGGATTCCAAATCTTGGTAAAGAAAATACTTAACTGGTCTTACTCCCTCTTACTCAGGGAGACCATAATCCTAAGCTTGTCTTCCCATAGATGATTCTACAATATTTCACATGATTAGAATTTCCCCCAAAGTATCCATCTGGAAATTTGCTCAGCATGAGATCCATTTAAATTTGAAGATAATTTATTAATGCAATCAAGCATGGTATGATTCTGGAAGTGCACTTCGAAAAAAAAAATGTCTTTTTCTATACTTGCGGGGAGGGATAAGACATACCTTTACTAAAAATGTAACATTAGTATCTTATTTATTTTCTTTAAATCCCGAAGGTAGCTTTAAAAGAGCTTCATCATCAGTAACCAACAATTCATGAGAGGATCATATCATGGACCTATCCTCACTAGAACATTTGGCGCAATTTCCGACGGCCAAATCGTCGCATTTCCGACACACAGTCGTCGCAAGAGCGACAGTTCGAGGCCGGGAAAAACGTGGTTTCTCGTGCGGTCGCAATTCCGACGCCTTTACAAAGTGTCGCACTACCGACACTTCCCGTCGCTTCCAAACACTCGTCGCTCTTCCGACGCCTCCCAGACCGACGTTTGTAAAATGTCGCCATTCCGACGAAATTTGGTCCGACGTTTTTGACGTCGCGCTTCCGACGTTTGTAAAGTCTCGCCATTCCGACGAAATGTTGTCCGACGTTTTGAACGTCACTCTTCCGACGTCTTTATACTGTCACTCTTCCAATGTGTCTAAACTGTCGCATTTCCGATGCCAAACAAAAGTGTCAGAAGACCGACGTATTGCAAAAGTGTCACAAGACCGATGCTTTCCAGAAGCGTCACAATATCGACGCCAGGAAGAACTGTCGCAATTCCGACGAAATTTTGGACGTCGCCCTTCCGACCTCTTTTTCTGTCGCTCTTCCGACGTTTCTATAGCTGTCGCAATATCGACGGACATCACAAGACCGATGAAAATGGAAATCGTTCAAAACGTCAAAAGAGCGACGCTTACAAGGCGTCGGTATACCGACGGCGGTTTCAATTTTAAAAAAAAAATAAAAAAATTTAAAACAGGACAGTAAATCTCCAATGTTTGTTATCACAATAAGAAATCAATGATCAGTGATCACGTCAAATTTTCCTCGTAGCGTGACGGGTCTAATAAATTTTATTGTAAAGGTTGCTGGCCAGTGACAACTGGCGCAGCATTGAAGGAAATGCATTAAAGAAAATTAATTAGGCTGCGAACTCCAAGCCAAGTGGCAACAACCCTGATAATTTTCCTTACCAACTTCCAAGTTGTGACTCGAGCTTCAGACTCCAAAGCTAAGAATTTTCTTTTCATCGTGTTGGAGAAGAGAACTGCAACCTGCAGCAAAGGAGCAATTCCTCAGTCTCACTGCTTAGGACTCGTAGTCATTCCTTTCTAACACGGTATGTGGAAATTTTGATAAGATAACTTTCTTCACCCTCGTTTTTACTAAATTTATTCTTTTGAAAAGGGCCTGGTTCCATTTCAGAAATTTTCAACTTTCGACTTCTAGAATTTGTACATATGATTTTTGGACGAGGTTTTGTTATTAATGAGGAGATAGTGTCTTGGTTCTATCTGTATAAAATAATTGCCTCGATTTTTTCTTCATGTTCAGGGTTTTTGATTTTATCAAAACCTATCTCTCTTTTAAGCATGCCTGCAAATTAATATATTCCAGGAATGTACACAATTCCAAGCTTCATGTACAACGTATTGTATCAACTATATTTTAACAAGTGAGCTGCATGCCCATATAGTGTTACAGATTACAGGGCTTCATTTGGAGAATAAATGATAAGCCTGGCAGCACTAAATCCAAGTAATTCCCCTCATCCCTTAAAGACACCTCTAAATATAACTAGAAATTTCAAATAGTTAGTAAAGGAAAAGTACAAAGATATAACAGATATGTGTTGAGCCAAAAACCTGTGCATTCACAACAAAACTGGGATGGATAAAACTTTAAAAAAATTATGGACTTTGACAAAAAATCGTCTTATGCATATAAAATGAAAGAAGCATTGGCATACTACTATGTTTACAAATTTAAGGACAGGCAGAGTGAGTATCCGGGCAACACAGTTTCATGTGGAGACCCTAGATCCTTGTACCCACAATATCTAGTGACTTAAAAAATGATTGCCAAAACAATGCCTTTGCTATGCATGTAAGAACACCACCTGTATAATGAGGGAGATGTAATATTGTCCAAGAAGCAGATGTATACAGAGTGGTCCAAGATTGTGTATTTATGGAAGATACAACTGATTTTGGCATGAAACATGTATCCAAGATTTCGATGTGGCCTTATTTTAGAGCCCATTGATGATTTACTATGAAACCTAAACTTTCAAAACAAACACATTGAAATCACAGGATCTCCATCATGAATATCATAAATATTAACTGTCTTTTGGGCACTGGCAGTAGATACCATAAGAGGCCCACATGGCCTGTACCACCAATGTTGATTCTCTGGCACAACATTTTCAAAGCCAAAAATTCTCCCCGAGACATCCCTCTCTGCCAAAACTGGAGAGATGGTACTGGACGTTGAAGTGAAGGCCTCTGATTCAGTATGGAATGCAATAATTTCTTTATTATAAAAGTCCCATGAACAGAAACCTGAGTCCAATGTACAACCTGCAGATGCTGCCACAACATATTTACCAGAGCAACCATCTGAACCAGCTGCTCTGATCAACCAGCAATCACCCCACATGTTTGGGGTAAGCCCATATGGAGATTTATATTCAGCCTTATCTTGGAGATTGGAAAATAACAATACTGAGTATTAGTCATACATCAACTGCCCTTTATGTTAAGGGAAAATTTAAAGAGTGCATAAATATTCTTGAAATGCCAATCATAGTTTCTAGAAAATTTCAACAGTCTTTGAAATGAACTACATCCTATTTAAAATACATCAAATATTTAGGCAAATCATTTTTTTAAACAGAAATTGGTGAATTTTATTTCAAATATAGAAATTTAAACCATGAGAATAATCTAACCCCTAGGCTTTTCCCTATTTCTAATAGAAATTCCCAAAATGTATAAATTATAACACCCATAAACCCCAAAATTAAGTACAATAATTAAAACCTCCACACCTCTGAATTTGCTATATCGTGAAAAGAGCAGCATCCATCATCATGGGAAAGCAAAACCGATTCTCCTTTTGATACAAACCAGCCTGCAGTAGATGTCTTATGGCTAAGTTGATTCAATCGATCACAGGAAACCTCTTCAGTTTCTTCAATATTGCCAAAATGCTCTGGCTTGTTTTCCTGATCATCATCAAAGTCCATATTTTCATCACATTGAATTAGTTGGGGTTCATTACGATCAGGTCCAGTGCCTATTACAGAGCTCCGGACATCTAATCCAATATTGGAACTACATACCCATTCCCATTAGAGATTGTAAATCCTGTTTCTGGCTTTAATTCGGTAAGTTCAAGAGCACTAGAACTGGATTCAGTTGATTTAGACTTGGTATAGTTGTCCTCTAATTTGTATTCCGATACAACACTATACTTGTGCTTCAACGCAGATAGAAATTCTGCAGCAATGGGATCTTCATCTATGGGGATTATGGATCTGCCCTCAAAAGCATCCCGAATATCTAATTCATTTTCATTCAACTGATCATGCAAATCCACCCTCGTCTTCAGCACAGCAAGCTGAACTGAAGGCCGGTTTTTCAGCAATTTATGGTGGGGGTAAAGCCTGTCTTCCAGATCTTGACTATTTAAGTGTTTAATTGGCTTTTTCAGAGACCTGACCATAGAATCAAATGAATCTTGCGAATCCTGCGAAATAATAAACAATAGTAAGGCCATTATTTATTGGTTTGAAATAATAAACAACATGCAACAAACCCGCATAATTAGTAAATTATTTAAAGACAATGTACTTGGAAATATGTTTCCTGTATCCTATTATATGATTGTCCTTGATGGCAAGCTCTGTATTTAATGGAGAATCGATATAAGTAAGGACGATTTAATTCATGTGTGAACATATGTATGCATCCTGATGAAGGATAATTGACATCCGTAAGAAACCCTGTGCTCTGTATGTTGATCGAGGAACCGATGTTAATACGGTTGACAGTGTATCCAAACTGGTAGACAGTGGAGTTATATATATTCGTTAAATATATGATGGAAGGGTCTACTCTATTAGTAAGGAGCTGACTGGCTTTCATGGAGAAAGGAACGAGGAGCAAGAGCAAACCAGTTATAACGCGAAAGAACTAAAACAGAGTATTTGGCATTGAACTTTCGGTGGAACACGGACTAACCCTTTGGAATCATGAATGGAACCTGGAAGGAAAGAGGTGGAACATAACAAACGGAAGCGCGACGGAACCCTACGTGGAAGAGCGGAACCGTGACCGTGCAATAATCCAAGTAAAGAATTAACAGCATAATAAGATCTCTGGTGAAAAGTTTTCAGTCAGCCCTAAATACTGATTCACCCCCCCTCTCAGTATTTTTCCCAACAGACAATAATTCCTACATATTAAAATATAAAGTTATAACATACCAGCTCATACTCGAACATAACATATGTATCAATATTCTTCTTCTGTATCTTCTTGATCTTCATCCAACTGATCGACATCTATATCAACATCTGATTCAGAAATGGTGTTGAAATGATCGACCATGTCATCATCATCATCAATTATGTCATTTTCAATAATATCCTCATCGACATCATCATCAATAATTGTTGCCTCATCTCCTATGCCTGGTTCATCTTCTTAGATATCTTCTTCATCTGTCCATGCATCTTCCTGCTCATCTGCCACTGCATCATCTTCTTCTTGATCAATATCATCTTCTTCCTCTACAGTATACTCTACTGGCCTTCCTCTTGGATCATATCTAATAGCAAATGACCATTCCTTCTCACCTGGAACCTCTGAGTAAAATAATTGTTCGCATTGGCTTGGAAAAACATAGCGATCTTTTCCTGCTTCAAAATGCGATGTTTTAACCATTGGAAATCCATTGTCATGTTGAATAACTGTTCTATCATCATCACGTACATTCATTCGTAGCCTATACCATTTGACGTCGAACAAAACTATTTTGAAGGAATTAAAGTCACACTCAACTATATCATCTAAGAACCCATAATATCTATTTTTAGATTCTCGAGGATGTCTGTCACTCCTAGAGGAAACATTAGTGACCTGGAATACTGCAGTTATCCCACTATCAGAATTTTTTCTGTTATCATCCAACTGTTTAACGCGAAATTGACGACCATTGCACCACATAGCCTTGTGGTGTTTCAACTGCAATATGCCAAACATGAAAAAGATGCATTATCAATTAATAATTAAACATATAATTTACACAACATGAAAATTAACTGAAAAATCAAACTTCTTGTCACATTATAAATAGGTGAATTAATTGCTTACCTTTCTATCTTTCAAACCATATGCTAAATCGATTTCCCTGTCCGTAACGTTCCCATCTCCACTACGATATGCTTCTCTAATCAATTCAAACAGTAGTTGCCATGATAACCTACCGTCGTTACGTGCTTTACATGTTTCAATCCATTCACTCATCCACTCAAGATTGTTTGCAATGTATAAAATTAGCGCCTCATAATCTTGAGCACCTGAATAAAAAAACAATAATTCACCAATATTAATAAATATTACTTATAACCATGGTAAATTATATTAATTAATAAACTATGAAAGAATAAAACTTGAATGAATATAATGATCATATACATGATGTAAAAAAATGAAACATTATATGTATTATACATAATAAATCTTTTACCTCTCACTTTCTTCATTCTACCTTTTCCCAACAGGTGCTCCTCTTCAAATTTTTTGATGGAGTTAACATCCCAAATGCAATCCACCGCCTTCATGACTGGCGTAGCTAATTTAGGAAGATAATGACTAATATACACCATGGATTTATATACCACATATCCCTCCACCATAGAACCCTCAGGTCGTGCTCTTTGTTTAACCAAAGCCTTCAAGGATTTCAGGTGCCTCTCGACCATCCACATTGACCTTGTGTGTACTGGTCCACACATTTCAATCTCCTCAACTTGGTGTATTAAGTAGTGTTCTTGTGCATTGAAAAATTTTGGAGGTAGATACTTTTGCATTTCACACATTAGCCGAGGAATTTCTCTCTTCCAATACTTTATTTCATCTTGATGGATTTATTTCAATGACAACCATCTGCAAATCATTACGCAAGGTTATTTCAATGAAACATAATATATATTTCATTACAAGTAAATTAATACATCATTTCATCAAGTACAAAAATAAATTGTAGCAATTAGATTTTGCGTATAAATCAAAACTAATTACCTCATGTATTTACTAAGACCATATATAACTTGTTTGACATTGTTGTCGAAGTCGTTTGGGAGAGATACAGGTAGAACATACTATAACAATAAAAAATGAATTGTTATTGGTTTCCAAATTAAACAGAAAAAAGGAAAATTTAAAATATGTATTCAAGCAATAACAAACAAAAACGTATACCAAAAAAATTACCTTAACAAAGGTATGCCAATCATGTGTTTTCACCCCACTGAAGTCACCTTTCTTTGTTAAGATATTATTTATGTTTGAAACAAAACTTGTTGGAAATTTAATTCTTCTGACGACCTATTTTACATCATTGCTTTGTTGTTCTGTTAATAACCATGGAATATTATTATAATTTCGACCTCCATTGTTATTTGATCCGTCGATCACACTTTTCATTGCATGATTTGATTTCTCAATGTTAGCACAAATTTTGTCAATTTTATCTCTCTCATGTGCACCATCTATGGTTCGCCATAACATTTCTGTCACATTCTTCCCAACATGCATTGTATCAAACAAATGAGCTATTTTTAGGTCCTCATAGTAGGGCAACCTCGTGAATTGAGAAGGATAACATTTCATTCCAGGTGGAAGTACAATATTAGTACCTTCACGACGACGATGACCTTGATATCAAAGAATAAAATAAATCAGAACAATATTAATTATAAAATACAATAAAATAAATTCATTAGTTAAAACAAAAATTCCAAACATTACATAAACAAATAATATATATATATATGCACACACAAATTACGTACCAGCTACTCGACGATTATTAATTCTGTTATATTCCAACATCCACAACTGAGGTGTCATTCTTCGTGGTTTTAATCTAGTTTCTTCTTTATCATTGAAAATATGTTTTTCAGTAGTACGATACTTATGGCTCCTAGGGAGGAAGTGCCTAAACTCATAAAACACCATCTTTTTTAAGTCTGCTGAATGACGATACTTCATCTTAGGGCCACAAACTGGACATGCAAATCTACCCTTTGTTTGAAGACCTGCAATAGATGGATCAATAACAATTAATATACTATGAGATCATTTTTAAAACATGCAATATGGTATATCTAATTTAGATAATTATGTATCATATTAAAGTGCAATGAAATATTACATACCACAAACATGTGTTAGTCCTGGGGCATCATGAATTGTCCATACAAGCATTCCACGACATTGAAATCTCTTCTGCTTGATTGGCTTAGTGATGTCATACATAGTGATGCCATGCCATAATTGTATTAGCTCATCGATAAGAGGCTCAATATATACATTCATATCTTTGACCTGGTACTTACCTAATTGTTCAAAATTACGGAACATAATAATTACTCCCATGATATATGTATATATAAGTAAGTAAATAAATAAAATATATATTTATTCAAACAACGAGAGAAATGAAAATGTTACATTCAAAGAAATAATGTATCAAATACCTAGAATAATCATAGTCAACATTATGTGCTCCCTCTTTATTGACATCCAAGAAGGAATGTTATTGTTGATAACGAAAATAGGCCACACTGAGTAAGTAGATCTAAGCTCTCCGGATGGATTAACACCATCAGCTACTAATGAAAGCCTGACATTACGAGGTTCATTTTTAAAATCTACATATTTTTCCTCGATTTCTCTAAATGCAGAACCATCTGTAGGCATTCGAAGAACACCATCTCCACTTCTATTCTTTGCATGGAAATCCATAAACTGTGCTATGCTGTTACACCTGAACATTCGCTGCAAACGTGGAATTATGGGAATATGACGAAGAACCTTTTGAGGCACCTTTTTGGTTAGTTGATCTGTTCGATATCTACTAGTACCACATTTTGGACATTCTGTTTTCAACGCATGTTCTCCGTAATATATAATATGATCTTTAGGACATGCATCTATAGTGTTATATTCCATTCCAAAGTGTTTCATAATAACACGTAGATCTCGATATGTTCGAGGTAAAGTATTTGGCGATGGTAACAAATATTCACCCAACAATCTACAACAGAAACAAAAAGTAGTGTCTTATAAAGATTATTAATCATATATATATATATATATATATATATATATATATATCATAGTTATTAAAATCGGAACCGGTGACCGGATTGGTGGAGCTAATGAACCAGGTTTCGAACTGGAACCGGTCTAACCAGTAGTGGTCAGATCTCAATGAACCGGTTTTAAAAAAAATACATTAAATAATTATTTTTTAATAAAATGAAAAAATATATAAATAAATAAAAACTATTTTTAGGATTTGCAACCATGATTCCAAGCCAATAGAGACAAAATATGAAAAGTTTGCTCATTTATATACCATGCAAAGGTGAATATATCAAAATGGCACCAAATGCAATACATATCATCGAAAAATACATAAGAAAACTTGTTGAAGTAATGTATCAGGTTTCTCTTATATTATTCACTGTGTTTTATTGCTGAGTTAATATTATAATATACAATCTGTCCCTGCTGAGATTTGTTGTCAATTCATAGTATCAGCCTTAAAGACAATTCTGGGTTCAATATATATATATATATATATATATATATATCAGACCAACATTTTGAAGATCTTGTATTCTTCATTATCTATGTTTGCTTGCCAATAAATTTCTAGAAAAACATCTACAACACTTAGAGGTATTGAATTGGTTTATGAAAACCACTATTAGTGCTATTTGTAACAAGTTGAGAGAGCATTACAACTTCAGCAGTCTGCTCACAATGTGTTTGACAAAATTTATCACTGAAAAGATTCATTAAAACCCAAAAAACTCAGTAGCCAGTTTAGTGCATTTCCAAGCGGGAATTTTCTAGTGGTCAATTTATTATTTCCAGTCACATTTTCATTAGGTTGTATGTTGTTGTCCCTTGAGTGGCGTCGGACCATTTGCATCAGTCTTGATGTGATGATCAAATTGCTTGTATGCTGTGTGAAAGGTTTTGTATTTATGCTGCTGCTATGTGTGAGCAGAGAGAGAGGGTCTGACAGTTCCTAGCTGAGTGTGAAATAAGGTTGCTGCTGATTGTTTTGAGAACAGAAATTGTCATCAAGTACACTTGATGAGTTGCATGCTGCCAGGGATTTTATGCTAGCCAGCCTTGTATTTATCAGTCATCATTTGTATTGTTGCTACTATAAGGTGTTGAGTATGAGTTATTAGAGAAGTTTGTTGCTAGTATAATAGAGGAATTTGCAGCTCATGGAGGAGACACTGAGGAATTTGCAACTCATGGAGGAGCACCTAACATGCCGGTTAAGTACGGAACTGACCGGTTTATGCATAAACTGGTCGGTTCCTTACTTAACCGGCCGGTTAGGTCCGGTTAACCGGCCAAAACAGGTGAGAATAGGCTATTGACCCGGTTGCAAGACCGGTTCCAACCGGCAGCTGTCCTGACTGGCCGTTTTTGATAACTATGATATATATATATATATAACTTATTATTTTACACATTTATTACAATTTAAAAAAAGGGAAAATAATCAACATTTACATATATGTGATCATATATACATATTGCATATCTTAGGATTTGTGTCATACATCTATTCGACAAACTATTCATAACCTTTAAGTTCACCAGCAACAATAGTAGAGAGCTGGTGAACTTAAAGGTTATGAATAATTTGTCGAACAGATGTATGACACAACTCCTAGGGTATGCAACATGTATATATGATCACATATATGTAAATGTTGATTATTTTCCCTTTTTTTTAATTGTAATAAATGTGTAAAATAATAAATTATATATAAGTTATTATTTTACACATTTATTACAATTTAAAAAAAGGGAAAATAATCAACATTTACATATATGTGATCATATATACATATTGCATACCCTAGGAGTTGTGTCATATATCTGTTCGACAAATTATTCATAACCTTTAAGTTCACCAGCAACAATGCAGCAGAGAGAAGAGTTGCATTTGAGTGTTCAAAAAGTCGTTCACTTGACCTTTCAATCAGAGGTACATCATAAATACCGTCACTGCTATCTCCACCATCATCATCTGACTCACCATACAAGTCTTGGAGCATTTGATTTTTCCCATCATTAATGTGAACTGTCTCATTACTGTCATCGTGATCTACCTCCATGGGATCATTAAAATTACCTTCATCATTCGCTTCATGTTCTTCACCTTGTAAAACATCATTTCCAATACTAATATTTGTTGCAATATTCTCTTGTACTGGTGCAACATCATCTAATCTACTACTATTTTGCTGTGGAAGCTGGTTGATCATCTGCAAAAAGTTGGGGGGCAACTATGCCTTTATGAAAATTACAAACATTAATAATTAAACATTAGTGTGCATATAAAAAATATTAAAAATTTAAAATAATATAAAATTTTACAATATAATCAAAATGAAGATAGATAATTAATTACCATGGGACGATAGTCATTCGATCCACCATCAATGTGCCCATATTTCCTACAATGCACTGTTGCTGTTGCTATTAAAACTCTAACATTATTTCTCATACAACATTTTTTACAAGGGCAATAAACTCTGCCATCACCCTTTCACCCTTTTGAATTGTTTTTCCAGCTCCAATGTTTTCTTCCATTGTTGCAAATTATCCTATAAAGAAAACAATAAATCTCTCTCAATGGTGTAGAAAACCCAAGACTTGTTGAACTCAATGGGAGCTCAATATATAAGAAAAAAGAAAATAAAAGTGGGCATTTTACAAATTGTGAGCTTTTTACAAAATGTGGGCTTTTTACAAAATTGTGGGCTTTTTACAAATTGTGGGCTTTTTTTATTCTTAATGCATTTTCTGTAGAATACTAAACAGTTTTGTCCAAAATTTCAGATGCAAACTGTAGTCTCTACTACGTTTGGAAAATTGGAGGTTTATAAAAGATAAACTGCGAACAGAATTGTACCACTATGATAAGACGCTGTCAGAAGCATTCCTTCTGCTTCACAAACGTGGAACTGCCTTAAGAATGCTTATGGTTGATATAAATATTAGAGCATGGCAGTTAAATGTAGTAGTTATGCTAAAATACTGAATACCAGCTTGAGAGTGCTCTTCAGATACTGTACGAATGCACCAAATTCAGGCTGTACCATTCCTAAAGGTAAATGGCCAAAAATAGTCAATTTTGATATTGTGAAGTTATGTCTTTCTCGGTAGCAAACTGGGGATAGGATGGCAAATATGAGAGAACTAAGTTCCAAGGACTAAAAAACCAAGGCCAACATAGTTCTGCCTTGAATCAGAGACAAAACAAAGCTGCCCAAAAAAGTGTTTGAGAGCATCCATTGAAGCTCCTATATATAGCAGAGTCAACATTTTCCTATTGAACAAGTTTGTATAGTCAAAGCCACAGCAAGAGAAGATAGCCACGATCCTAAATGAGAACCAGAGCCAAAGCTAAGACAGATCCACGTTTAGCAGAACAAGACAGCCATAGCAAAGGATTTGACCACAAAACCAGATCATGAGAGATAGCAAGATTCTTGCTTCCACTGTGGAAATGTAGAAACTGTACAAGGGCTTTGCTTCCAGCAGATTTCATTGTGACAATAATTGCTATGGTGTTGTAAGCGCTCATTAGTAGAATCTTAAAGCCATTCCGGAATTCTTTTAACCTGGAGAGGGTTTTCTGTGGTTATAAATCCTCATGTTCAAATTCCATTGTCGATTGGTTGTGTTTGATATTATGGTTTTACTCTCCGCAGTTGAATTTTCGCACAGAAAATTATCAGTCTAAAGCGGAGCAATTTTGCGATGTTTCTTTTGCTTCCTATTGTGAAGTATTTCGCTCAGAACTATACTCATTGTAACAGAGGTCTTGGGCATAGAACAGGGGACTTGGGTTTTTGGGAATCAAACTTCAGGTTAAGATGCTCATCTGAAGAATGGCACAGTGAGCCTTAGCATGGAGTTAGGAGTACCAATTTGAAGTGCAGGTAGGGCATTGTACAATAGACCAGTTAGATTTCTGGACCCTAATACAAAAGTTTCTTCTTCTTTCAAAACATGTTTCTCTTTTTCTGTAACCAATGTGGGTCTTGTTCTTGTTTCAATTGGGGATGGATGAGCATTTGTTATTGCTCCATATGATCACACTCTGGGTAGCCCTGGAGGCTATTTGGGGGTGATGAGTCCAATAGGTCTCAATGAACTGTTGCCCTCGCTGGGGAATACTATTGCAGTGGAATTTGATACTATTTTGGATGTTGAATTCCACGATCTTAATGGAAACCAGTACCTTCAGCTCCAGTACCTGTTCACAAAAGAGGGTGCCATAGTCATTCATGCGTGCAGAGAGGGTGAATTGCAGGCATTGCAACAGGAGGTGTTGTTGTTGTTGCATTAGCCACTAGATTGTTTGTCTGGTTCTGTTACAAGCACAGAGTATTGAAAAGGACAGACAAATTTAGTTCAGATATTGTGAAATTGCCTCGGAAATTCACCTACAAAGAGCTCAGCAATGCTACAAAAGACTTTTTTGAATGTGATTGATAATCGATAATTGCAAGCAAGGGTAATCCCCTTGTGAAACCCAAATTTCTGAGCATTTTCTAAAACCTGATGACGGAGTCATTGTAATGAACAAGCGCCTAGGTCCATATTACGTCCAAATCTACCAAGCACCAAGATCTATAAAAAAAAATCCACAGTATCTGTGAACTAAGAAGAAGAGGCAGAAAATGTGTTCTGCTTACCTGTTCGAATAGTCGTTGGGGTTTACCACGGAAAAAATTTGACAGAGCCCATGTACAATTTCGTATCATTGAAATTCTGGCAGTATCATTCAACTGGGCAAGCACCTGCCTCGGAGCTCCATGACTAAGGGCAAGATCCCTAAATGATGCAGAGTCTCCAGCAATATTTCCCAAAGCCCAAACAGCCTTACACGAACACCAGTTGAACTCAAAGTTGCCCAAACAGCCTTACACGAACACTAGTTGAACTCAAAGTTGGGTAGTAGTTTTTTAAATCAAATTCCAAAATTACAGACGTATAAAGATAGTTGGGAAGAATAATTTTATGCCTCTAAAATGAACGTGCTACCTATTCTCGAACATTATCATTCCCAGAGGCAAGAAGTTCCACAAATATAGGCAGTGCCCCGTAATCAATCACAACCTTTGTATTCTCAGAGGCTCCAAAAAACCCAAATAGGGTCAACCCTACTACAGGAGGAAGGGCCTGCAGTAAGAACTTACCATTTTGCAAGAACTGAGGGTGAATGTTGTTCTGCAAGAGCTGAGGGCGAATGCTGAGAGCGAATGCTGTTCTGCAAGAGTTGAGGGCGAATGCGCGCGTGCGAATGAGCGCGTGATATCAGACATTAATGTAGTTTTTTAAAAAATCATTTTTATGTAGCCCGCATTTGAATTTTCTGTTTTCCTTATTTTATTGGGCTGAACTGGATAAAATTGAATATGAATAGTGAGTTAATTGTAAGATCAATGGGCCAAGGCCATACATCAACATTGACCATAGTGGGGAAGTATAAAAGCATGGATATTCATGCAAGTATAGTTATTAATGTAAGATCTAGCATCGACTGAAATTCACGTGAAAAAGTACATGAAAAATGTACAATCATCCATTGGAGAGGTAATCTATAATTATCCAGTAAGACTCTTGGCTATGCCTTGAGACTAAACTAATTCTCAATATTTTTGAATAATCATCCATTGGAATTTAGTAGGAAGACCATAGTAAATCATTGTCCAATGGCCATGCAAAAATATAAAAAAAATAATATCAATGGTAACATCAACTTTCATACATGAGAACCCGGATGCGGGTGAAGTTGGTAGTGTTTAACGTGATGGGATGGGGGAGGGGAAGCCACTGGCCCACCCGCAAGAGTGCTGTCATTCAGTTCTTAATGTCGACTGATCGACGTTTAATGCCATTTACTCGCTCGAATAAACCGTAGTCCTGCTCCTCGATACACATTCGCATGCCGCGACATGACTCAGCCTCCAGTTCATACTTATGGTGGTTTATTGCAGTCGATTTACAGTTTCACGGTAGACTGGGTTGTTATTATGGAACGTTCCTCTGGTCTGAACAGAATTCCCTCGCCTGTGAATCTGTGGTGCGCTCCAGGAGCAGGGCTTTCTAATGTTCGCACTGTAACTGGTAAGAGGAGCTGTCTCAATTGTTGTTTGGATTTTGGAGAAAATCTCCACTTCTGCCATGCTGGTTCCTGCAAGCTTGCTTCTATCGCGCTGTTGCCCCTCTCGCCTCAGTCTTTTGTCCATCTTTTGCCTCTCTGCCCTGCTGTCTCGAGTGCGACTATGTCGCGCCTCAGGCACAGAATGCGCTGCCGAAGAGGCTCCACGAGGCGCCAAATTCGACGCTCTCCCTCCACCTCTGGCACCTCCTCTGAGTCTATCTCCCACTCTGACAGTCAACCTAGAGGGCGCCTTCTCCGCTCGGGCCGTCGCCTTGCTTCCCCCACTCCTTCCGCTCCTCCTGCTCAAACCCACACCGCGCATTTTTCCTTTAACAACACTCTCAATCAACCCAGGGTGACTGCCTCAATTACGGTCGTCTTTCGTGAAGAGCCTCAGGAAATTGTTCCCAGTTCTCGCCCGGCGGAATGCAGCCTCTTGGTGGCTCAGGATTCGACGCAGTTTGTTGGGCTGAAGCACCTTGATAGTGCAAACGTGCAGGGCCAGATGGGCAAGGCCACGCAGGACCAGGCAAACAAGGAAGCGGTGGGTCAACCTACTGAGAGGCAGGACGCAGTGCAAGTGAGCGAGGCGCAGATTACTCCTCCTCCTCCCGGGAAGGTGATCCATTCTGTTGCTGACCTGTATAATTCTGACGGGGAACCAGATGAATTCTGGTGCAGAGTTGTCTACGAACCTGATCCTGATGAATAGTTCCTCCTCTTCACTCTGGTTTTTTGCTCTATTTCTGCCCATTCTCACGGGCCTGTTCATGTACTGTTTCCTGCTGTCTCTGAAAATGCATCTGTTTTTTTTTCTTCGATATGGTCTCCAGTACTACAATTCTCTGGTTCCCCTGCGCGGGATTTTTCAAATGAACTGTTTCAGACTGGTTTCCCTCTTGCAGGGCAGTCTTCAAACTATGGTTTTTTGTTTCAAATGCCACAGCACTCGGAAATGATCAGGCTTCGGCCCACTGTACTATACTCCTTTTGTTAATATAATTACTTTTACTTAGAAAAAAAAAAACTTTCATACATGAGAAAATAGATACTGACAAATGGTACATCATGGCCTGATTAATTTCACTCAGCAATTTCAAATGGTATAACATTTAGTCAACAGTAATCATCAATTTCTGCACACAGAGACTAATTTCTCTGGAAGCCTCAGATTTCTTTGGCTTGTTATTCTTATAACTACATATACATAATTAATAGAGAGATTGAGGACAGAAAAAAATCTAGGGCTTAGTCTCCACTACTCAACATGTTTTGTGAGAAATAATACATAGATTGATTTCTCTGAGTGCCTTAGCGTTCTTTGGCTCATTTTTTTAATCACAACAACAATAAAAAATGCACTGAGGATTTGTTCTTAGACCGATTATGAAATTTTTATAAGATAGATTATGCAATATTAATAATAAACGTAAATTTATTGCAATTTAGGGAAAGCTCGTTCATGTTTTTTTCTTTATATTGGAAGGTTTACTTGATTTTTGAAGTAATTTTTAGTAGATCATAGTGTTGGAATATTTAAAATTCCAGAACAACAATGGAGAATAAAACTCCCCTCTTCAACACAGAGAAAATATAAAAAAATTTCTTCACTGGAAACAGAGTTTCCACTGTAAAAACTATTTCATTAAACTTCAAAACTTTGGTTACAAAATCTCCTCTGACTGAGGGAATAAAAAAACTTTGACTGCTTCAAAACACAGTTCAACACAAAACTCACACTCTAAAATTTTACTCTATCTGTGCATTTACAACTCACTACTTTGAATTGTGCATATGATGTATATATTATATATATATGGACCTGTACGCACGACATTTTTAAAACAAACATTAAAGAACTTTGACCACCGGACATCAACCAAAAATGAAACTCGCCTTCAATCAATTTCGGGTGCCAATAAAATTTGCTGACGTCATAAAAAATGTGATGCGAATTTTCTATTCAATCTGCTTTATGAATTTTTCGCGTCCGATTTTGGGCACTCGTACAGACGGCTGAGTGTGATGCGAAATTTCTATTAAATCCGCCTCAGTGAGATTTCAAATCCGGAAATTTCAGTTCTGGGACCACTGTCCTTCAATTTTTTAAACTCTGATCAATCAAAAATTGCAAGCGGCTCTCTGCAACGTTTTTGTTATACCGCGATCTTGACTGATCGCTGGAAATGGAAGGCGGCTGCCTGTACATCAGCTGTAAGTAATTTCAACACATAGCATATATTGAGGAAATATTAGTTTGACAAGAATTAGTTATTTCTCTTGAAACTTTAGGTATTAAAAGTCCATGACACAGATATATCACACTCCAAAATCCAAAGAAAATGGAAGAGCGTTCAATTTTTTTAATCAAACTTTTATTGGTGAAGGGTTAATTTATTACGATAACGTCATTAATGAAGTGCAAAATTTTAAACGTAACGTTTATTGACTAGAAAAATAATGACCAAAACGTCAAAAAAATTTGTGTGACGGGTAAAGAGAAATCCAAATTCCAACCCTGCCTGCCACTTGTTGGTGAGTGGAGGTTATTCACTTTTGGTGAGTGGAGGTTATTCACTTTTCATTTACAACTTACCAGGTTACTCATGTTACCAATATTTTCACATGGCTCGCTTTTAGGTGACTACTTATTGTACTTCTTCTTCTTTATAAAGAACAATTGGTAGATAATTGTATATATTATTTGAAATCTATAACAAATCCAGGCAACAAAATTACAACAAATAGAAAATTATGCAAAAAATTCACCAGGGCACTAATGTGTGGATACCCTATCATTTCTTAGATCCTCATAACTTAACAACACCTACTATATTGGTATACACATAATATGGCATTTACCTGAAGTATTTCATATGTATCTAGAAGTAAATAAGTTGTATGACAATTGTTATGGCAGATATAAGATGTGTATTATAGTTTATATTTCAAATTTTCTAGCATGCATGTGCGGTCCATATAGTGACTACAATTACCAATATATTTCAGTGAAGATGTGAAGATGATCTCTCATTAAGTCCTAATTACTTAAAGCATCATTAATTAGCTTTCCAAATGAATAAAATATGTTAACAAATTAGTAAAAACTAGGAAAAAAAATCATGCTTTAAAAAAATATGGCACAATGAGTCACACTCTTAGATTTATTTAATTACTCATCAAGTGTTGCTACAACATATATATGATCACCATTACCATAGAAATGGGACATGTGACCATCATTTTGGTTTCGCCAATGACATTCCACATCATGAGCATTGTTTAGGGTTGATTGTGTTGATTTTTTTAAACAAATCATTTATACATTTTATGGAAATTATAGACACAATTTATAATCACATTACAAGATCATGATGTATGGATATTTCTTATCATTTCTTAGATACTCAAAACTTACCAACACCTAATAGATTGATATACACATCATATAGAATTTACCCCTAGAATGCCACATATATCCTAAAACAAATTAGTTGTATGGCAATTGTTATGGTGCATATATAATGTGTATTACAGTTTATCTTATAATTTTGTTGAAGTAGCATACAACAATTTACTTAGTGATATGAGAACCACTCTCTAGAGTATACATCGATTTTGTATACATGGCTTTTCAGTTGATTTTTAAGATATATCATTGGTGATGCTCACATGATTATATAATGAACCATTAAGTTGAACTATGAAATTATTCCTCACAACACACATATATTGATGAATTAATAATTTTTCTCATATAATTTTTTTAATCTATTTTGAAAAAAAAAGAAAAATTATATATAATTATTTCTAAGAAGAACAAGAGAGAGTTACTTACCATATCTTCGTAAAACATATAATAGCGACGTTTGGAGGAAGTCGTCTAACGACACTTTGGGGCATAGTGTCGCAATTGCGACACTTTTTATAAGTGTCGGTAGTGCGACACATTTCTCTAAATGTCGGTATAGCGATGGTTTCCCAAGATCAATGACCCAAAGTGAACGATAACTTACCTTTTACTTTTCGGTAAGCGTCGCTCTTCTGACGTTTTGAACGATTTCCATTTTTGTCGGTCTTGTGACACTTTTGCAATAGTATCGCACTGAACCCGATAACTTACCTTTTCCCCGCACCTTTCCTTTTCATTGTGGCCGTTCACTCGTTGAATCCAGATCCGACGGCGCTAATACATTTCCGCGCTCATAAAGTAATCGTTTGATGTTTTGGCAAAGCCACGTGAAATGGGTGGTTTTTCCAAACCACCCGCGCTTACGTGTCGCCACCACGTTGTATCGCGTTCGAAAAGCTAGTTTCCGCTTACCACCATTTACCCTCACGAATACCACTGGCAGTATTCCCTAAACCTCACCCGTTTAACCCGAGTTTAATGACATTTAACTATGGTTATACCATCGAAGGATAACATTAAAATTATTATTTGCATTCAAATTTTCACCTTTTCGCTTTAAACCTGTAAAAACATTGCAGAACCGTTTTCCTCAAAATCATGCCGTTTGAACCCTGAGAAACTTTGCAGAGCCATTTTCAACCTACCAGTACCATTTTTTGACGCCCATTACCCTGAATTTCCATTACAAAGTACTACATTGTCCTCTGCGAAGCCATTTTCAAAAAATTGAAGACTGAGCACCTCTGCAACGTCTTCAACCGAATTCCGCTGGTTCTCCAGGTACTTTTATTCGAAGTTTCCCTCTGAGATTTCAAAATTCCTGTCGATTTCAAATAATTACCAAAGTTACTGCAAAAAAGTGTCCATTTTTCATGTAAAACTTTGTCAAAATTTCCCTGGAATCCCTAATTGCCCTTTCTCGCAGTTTTTTCCATACCCTGGTCCGTTTTGCTGTTGAAATCGATTTTAAATACACGTCTTGAGCTTTAAATTCCTTGCATTTCCTAAAAACCCTGCTCAGAAACCCCATTTTCAGTAGAAATTCGCCAAGAAACCCCTGTTTCTCGTAAAGGAACTTAGCAAACCGTTTAAGCTTGCTTTGTTCATTATTAAAAATGACCAAGAAATAGGTAACCCCCAAGAATGGAGGCCCAAAATCTGAAAAGAAGTCTTCTACAAAGATTCCTCAGCTTATGTCCTTCAAAATCGACAAACCAACTCCTACACTCACGGATGATTCTACAGAAGTGGTCAGACCAGTCCAGCCTCCAGTCATTTCTCCAGAGAAGAGCCCTTTAGTTGATCTGGACTGTCTAATACTAGACCCTAATGTAGAATTTAACCCGCTTGATGTCTATAATTGGTGCTATGGCAAATCAGTGGAAAAGGGTGACAGATATTCCAATTTGGGAATCCAATCTGCCTAGATATATTGTCCCTCTCACTCATTCTGTTCCTGACTTTATCAGATTATGTGAAGCCTATTATATGCCAGAAAAAAGATGTATTGTAAACAAAGAAAAAGAAACCTTGTTTTACATCACTGAAGAGTCGATAAATTCCATGCTGCAAATGAATCATGACCCCAATTCTGCTTCCCTAACAAGAGAAGATTTAACCCAACTATATCTTGACTTGGATTTCAATGCTAGATTCAAAATATACCAGACTTTTTTTCCAAATCAAGTTGATATGCCTAAGTTAGATCCTCCTTTCGACACCGTTGATTTCCCAGATGAAACTAGACAGATTGTCTCAATGCTCTCCTTCATACTAGGATACGCCAGTGATGAATTCACTGATGTGGCCATCCTAGGTTTTCTGTCAACTCTAAACCCTGGTCAATCACCATCCATTCAGTTCAATTTTGCTAGATGTATTGCTGATAATATGCATTATCAGTTATCCAAATTATCAGAAGAAGGAGTTTTCAGATACTCCTCTTATCTACTACACCTCTTCCTATATTATCAAACAGATAAGTTTCCAATTGAATGTCGGAAAGTGGATGCAGAAGGAAAAGTTCTATCAGTAGTATTTTGGTCATCTATTCTAAGGAAATGGAACAAAGAGTATAGTTTTACAGATTTCAATGACTCATTTATAGCCCCTGTTATGTATCTCTTGGAAAAAGAGGAGATCCCTAGGATCAATGATGAGACAAGAAGAATTCTGCAGTTATCAGAGAGCTACAAAACTGGAGATTGGTATTTATATAAAAATCATACAGAAATCAGAGTGTATGGCTCATCCCTGGCCCCATATAAGCTACCCAGATTTGTAACTACAAGAATATTTGCTTTAGAATATCTGAGACAACTATTGAATGTAGATGAAATCCACTTCATAGCTTTCAAGAAAAAGACCCAATTTAAGTTGAAAAATCAAATTGGGCCATTCATTGTGAATAACAGAGAAGCTTCCAATGAGATAAATGTCAAACTTAAAGAGTATAAGTTCCCATGTAGTTTTACATGGAAGTATGACCCACAAGGTATTTTGAGTGCAATAAGGGTAAAATGTAAGTTGCATGTTTACTTGCATGATCCTAAGCCCCATATTCAAATATATGTAAATAAAATTGAATGGGAGCCAAACACCCTATCTGATGATGATTCACAGGAAGTACAGGTAATACAGGTAGACATTGGCAAAGGAAAACAGATTGAACAGACAGTACAGGTGGCTTCTACAAGCAAAGATACTTATAATGTACATAAAAGAGATAGAGAAGGAGATAGTTTCATAGCTGAGACTATTGAGAACATAAAATTCAGAACTCCTTATAGTAAAAGAAGCAATTCAACAGAAGAAGAAAAGGATAAGGCTGTAAATATTGATATAAATGATGAAGCAACAAGAATAGTCACTCAAACATTAGAAGAGCTTCAAAATGTAAAGATTGGAACACAACAAAAAGTTACATTCATGAAGGAAAACCAGGCTACTGTCGATTTGCCTCCTTCTTCTCAGGAAACTGACAATACAGAGTCAGAGATTCAGATCAGATTCAGACAGATTAAAGAGAAGAATGAAGAGCTCAAGAATCAAGCTCGTTCTAGATTTCTTAAGGAAAAGCCTGGAAACAAAGACAGGATTCTTTCAGCATTTGATTATTCATCCAATAAATTGGTAATGTCATTCTTGAAGCCTACAGTGGCTGAGCCAAAATCAGTGGCAGATTATTCCAAAATAGATTTTGAAGTGGATGTAAATGCCATTTATGAATTAGATCAAATTGAATTTCATAGGAGCAATACTGAAATGCTATATTCCAAAATTGTCAGTAAAACTATGAAATCAATTAGGCTTGACAAAACAGTGCTCAACCTCCAAAATCAAATGAGGTTGGACAAAGCCTCACTGTATGCTAATAATTTAAGAATAAAAGCACTAGAAGATATAGTGATTGAAGTAGGGGGTGACCCAACCAACATTGAAGGGGAAAAAGTCTTAATTAAACAGAAAAATGAGGATATAGCTGCTCTTAGAAAATAGTTGAAGTTGCCTCAGAGTGAAAACTCTCAAGCAAAAGAAATTCTACAGCAAAAAATAGAGAATGATGATTTAAATCAGCTTGTACATCAAATGACAGATCAGATAAAAACAATGGAAAGTCAAATAGAAGCTCTAATGAAAGAGAATGAAGAACTAAGAAAAGCACAACCAATGGTCATTCCTACAGTGATCCCCACTGTAAACACTGCTATACCATCTACTTTGGAAGAACACTTGGCACCGAATGAAGTACTGCCAACTGCAGTTCCAATTACTTCTCTAATCTCTGCCTCTTCTTCTTCATCCTCACGGAGGACCACACCACAAGACCAAGATAAAGAGATTCTTAGTTTGAGAGGCACTATTAAAAATTTGGAAAAATCCAAAAATGATGCCTTGACTACTTCTAGAGGACATGAGAAAAGGGCTGATCGACTACAAGAACAGGTAAAGATTCTGCAAGCACAAGTAAATCTTACAGATCAAGTGGCCTTTATAAAAAGTCATTTATGGACCAAAATTATTGATGGCATTCATTCTCAATGGCCTTCAATTCGGATAATTTATGAACAGAGGGAGTTACTTCAAGTTGCTAGTGCGGAGATTGACAAGACTAAGAGGGAAATTGACAAAAAACCAGCCCAAGCAATCCAACTCATAGCTTTTTTAAACAGTAAGACCAGGGAAGAGTTGGAAGAATTGAAAATTGCTGATAGAACAGAAACCATTCTTCAAATCAAAAAGGTCTTGAACAAAAGAAACATAATGAGTACTCTAGAGGACCGGTGTAAAGACATGAATTTATCCATCTCAAGATTTTTAGCCAAATACAAAACATTGTCAGAAGCAGGTTTGCCTGATATTCACGCATTGAATGAAAAGTTAATGCCTCAGAAAGAGTATGATCTAAAAATCAGAAATCATGCAAAAGAGAAAGCCAGACAACAACTGCCTCAAGGATCACCAACAGGCAGAATACTTCTTCAGTATTTTGAAAATCTTTTCTTTTTAGATAATGAGATCAGGCATATGTTCACTATAAAGCCTAACTTTGCCAAGTATACAGAGGCAGATGAAAGTTACAGAAAATTGAAGACTATGAAGATCCCCTCTGCAGAAAAGTGGCAAGAATTCACAGATCTGCTGTGAATTTAATGGATAAAAAACAGGAAATTCACTTGCAAATTCATTTTTTACTATTACCTCAAATGGTAAAAATACAGGGTTAAAGTGCACAACAACAATCAGTTCAAATTAGAATAATCAGTTCTATTTTTTCTTGTAAAAAGGTAACAGCTTGCAAACTGTTTTGCAGTTGTCCCTCTTTTTAAGTTTTCTTTCCTATTTTTGATTAAAACATCATCTCAATTCCTGAGATATTTTGTAAACATTTTTTTTTATAAATAATTCACAATTCAAAGTATTCAGTGTGAATAAAATTTCTCAAGACAACTATAGTTCGTGCTCTCTACTTGGCATTTTAATGTTTTCTACTTTGTTCGTGCTCTCTACTTAGCCATTGGCCTGTGGGTGATATGGAGTTGTAATCTTGTGCTGAATGTGGTAGTTTTGAAATGTTTCGGCTAATTTATTACCTACAAATTGTGGTCCTCCATCTGTGATTATGTCCCTTGGGAGACCATAGCGCACAAAGATTTGGAAAAGAAACTGTACTACAGAGTCCTCTGTAGCTTTTGAAAGTGCCTCTACTTCGACCCACTTAGTGACATATTCGGTTGCAACTAGGATGTATGTTTTTTGGTTTGAGGGAGGACTAATAGGGCCAACAAAATCAAGTGCCCAACGTTCAAATGGTTCAATCACTAGTTGAGGGTTCAAAGGCATTTCATCAGACTGCCCAGGGCGTCCTTCCCTTTGGCAGCTATCACAGGCCTGCACGAATTTTTTGGCATCCTTAAAGATGGTAGGCCAGTAATAGCTTGTTCGTAAAACCTTATGGGCAGTTCTACGGTTCCCAGTTAGATCCCCTTCTTCAATCTTCTTATCTGTAGCTTAAGGATTCTTAAGTGTCCTTTTGCTCAGATTCCATCCACTCCATCAAATCAAGCCTATACATAGCCTTAGAAGGTCACCTATCTTTCCCTTAGCACATTTGCTTCTCTGAGCCTTATTTCTTAGTTCTTCTTGCCTAGAGATTTGACTTCATTGCCCAATATTCTGGTAGATCCTTCTCGTTTACCTTGAAATCTCTTTATTCCCACCAATATTTTAAAATCAAACCCAAATACATAATCATAGCTAGCCTAATATCTGTTACTAAAACAAAGCTAAATCATACGGAGAGATCCCTCTCTAGAGTTCAAGAAGGCTAGATATTGAATTCCCAAAGTGGTTCTTGGTTACCCTTGGTGTTCTTAACTACAAAAATCCCTATCCCACAACCTGAGAATTACTAGGGTGATAACAGGCCTTGGGGGTATTATGATCCTTGGAGGAAACTCCCACAGCTAGAAGAGTTGACAGAGAAAATTGGATCGAGTACAAAGGTGTGGCAGGTGGGTTTTACCTTGTACCAATTGTTATGGTGCATATATGATGTGTATTACAGTTTATCTTATAATTTTGTTGAAGTAGCATACAACAATTTACATAGTGATATGAGAACCACTCTCTAGAGTATACATCGATTTTGTACACATGGCTTTTCAGTTTCTTTTTAAGATATATCATTGGTGACGATCACATGATTATATAATGAACCATTAAGTTGAACTATATAATTATTCCTCACAACACATACACACAAAGCGTCGCTATTGCGCCGGATGCCTCCAAACGTCGCAATTGCAACACTTAGACATTGTGAATTACAATTGCGACGTTTGGACGCATCTGTCGCAATAGCGACGGCTTGGAGAATAGGGTCGCCATTGCGACGTCGCCATTGCGACGTCACCACTGCGACACTTTCTCTAAGTGTCGGTATTATGACCAATTTCTCTAAACGTCGGTATAGCGACGGCTTCGGGCGGGATTGAAAAAATTTGCGGAAATTTCCGACATTTGGTCAAAAGCGTCGGAAGCAAGTGTCGGAATTTCCGCCAAAATGTAGTAGTTTAGCGACGCTTTGGGCGATGGTGTCGCAATTGCGACGTCTTCCTCCAAACGTCGCAATCGCGACACAGTTTAGGTGTCGGTATTGCGACTGGTTTCTATAGACGTCGGTATAGCGACGGTTGCGGGCGGGATGGAAAAAATTTGGGAAAATTTCCGACATTTGGTCAAAAGCGTCGGAAGCAAGTGTCGGAATTTCCGCCAAATGTAGTAGTTTAGCGACGCTTTGGGCCATGGTGTCGAAATTGTGACGTCTTCCTCCAAACGTTGCAATTGCGACAGGTTTTAGTTGTCGGTATTGCGACAGCTTTCTATAGACGTCGCTATAGCGACGGTTCCGGGCGGGATGGAAAAAATTTGGGAAAATTTCCGACATTTGGTCAAAAGCGTCGGAACCAAGTGTCGGAATTTCCGCCAAATGTACTAGTGCCTTGTAGTAAATCAGGGAATCTTCCAATCTTACTCCAAAGTCTGGGCTTTTGTTTTTATTCCAATCTGGCTGATCTGTATTCTTTATGTTGTCTTTAACACAATGATTCAATTAATTATTTGGGCTATACTATAGCTGTACCAACATCTGAGTACTGTATTGAATATAAGGATTCAGTATAAGATCTGCATCATGTTAATCTTATATGGTAAAACATCCTTGGACTTGTCACCGTCAGACAAGTTTTAGTATGAAGATTCTCAGCAAGACATATTTTCAATGAGGCATGGTATGCTGATTACAACTATAGTATATACCTCATCTAGTGAAGGGTCTCAGTGAGCTGATTGATACATACCCTTATTTTAGTTATCATTCTAGGTATGTTTAACCTTTTTAAAGTTTGTATTTAGATCTTCGTTAAGCCTATGGTTAGGGCTTGTCTTTAGTAAAGGAGTTAGGGTATGAAAACTCCTTAACAAAGGCTTCGTATTGTGTCTTTTACCATGGTTGAGTAGCAAGGCTGTACATCACTACAATCTTGGATTGTAGATCAAAGTGTCATCAACATTTAAAGAAAGAAACCTACAATAATGTAAGACATTTCATCTTGGAACAAGTAGTTTTTCCAGCAAAGGTATTAATCATTAGTCCAATACTAGTGGTGACATTGTGATTTGTGTGATGTGATAGTGGTGTAACTTGAAGATATGGTTTTTTCATACAATCTGGCTGATCTGTATTATTTATGTTGTCTTTAACACAGTGATTCAATTAATTATCCCAGATATACTATAGTTGTACCAACATTTGAGTACTGTATTGAATATAAGGATTCAGTAAAATATTTGCATCCTGTTAATCTTATATAGTAAAACATCCTTGGACTTGTCACCATCAGACAAGTTTTAGTATGAAGATTCTCAACAAGACATATTTTAAATGAGGCATGGTATGCTGATTTCAACTATAGTATATACCTCATCTCGTGAAGGGTCTTGGTGAGCTGATTCATACATACCCTTATTTTAGTTATCATACCTTAACCTATAACCATAACTTCAACATATTGTATTTCTTTCGATTCAGTCAAACTATGAACAATATCAGTAGAATAGATTCCAATCTCCTGTAGCATTTCGATAAAATATCCTTAGTACATCTCAAAATATCCTCATATGTCATATTGTAACTTAGGATGGAAAATATTACGATAATTAAATCACCTGTAAATTTAGTAATATGTAGAGTAGCTCTTGGACTACTTAGATCAAGATCATCAACCAATTGATGTAGTCCTTTTAAATCTCATCATCTGACAACCTACCTTAGCCAAGAATAATATAAGTTACCTCTTTATTGCAATCCTGGTTAGAAAGCCTTAGAACAATGCCATAACATGTCTTCTTAGTTTCGTCAGAGATATTATTCGGATAAGAGTCTCAGCTCAACCTGGATAGGTGACACAACACTCATTAACAGATATCTTAACAAAGAACTGTACCTGATAATAGAGGAGGGTTTAGCAAATTTCTAATACCCTCTTGAAGGACATCTTCATTGAGACACATAAATCATTTCTTTGCGGAGGCTTGATCAAACCAAGGCACCAGCTCCCTCTTGGTCAGATGATCCTTCTCACTGCATAAGATATGGAATTGTACAGAGGATCTCGGTCTCTATATCTCAGGTCTGCACTGTATAAAAAATTATAGGTTTATACCAACTCAGCTCCATGTGCAATATGTTGTAATAGGATTGTTCTCATTGTATGATTTCACATAGGAATGAATCCTCTGAGAATATTTCAAAGCATGCTCTTGGCCTTATTACCAATCAACACATTCATGACCTTTTCTTCAAGGAGCAGTAATAAGATCGGCCTATACAACCACCCTTGATAGGTTGGTTTCTTTAGAAGATAGGGATAGGATATATATATGAGACCAGGTCGTAGCTGCTCAAATTTTCTACCACATAAATGTATTAGCAGTGGCTTCTTCTTCTAATGGTTCTTCATGAATGAGCACTTCAAGAGTGCTATAGCCCTTGTCCAAGACACCAAATTCAAAAGGAGCTGCATTTTCTTTTATTGATAGATCAAAAACTTTCAAAAGCTTACAATTCTGCTATTCTTGTTATGTCCTTCTTGCTTTAGAATATTTCTCGAGATAGGGCTTTGATTTGCTCAAAAAAAGACTCACTGATCAGGGCCTTCAGTTATTCCGGAAGTAGCTTTGTATAGTCTCAGGAAATCACCCTCGTTAAACACTTCAGAGAGGCTGATCTGTGGTCCTTGGTAGCTTCATGACTTTCTACTTTCGAGGCTTTTCATTTCTATTATTGCAATTACCTCAGAGAATTGTCATAGGACCCCACAAAATAGGGCACAGTTCTTCAATAGATAGGGACAACATACATATCAATATCTTCATAGGATCAGCATCACTCTGTTTCTAAAATGATATCTCAACAAAACCTTAAATGTAAGAGATAAAACTTTGAAATGAAGGGCTGAAAAAGTAATCAAACCTTTGTTCTAAGGAAGACCGAGTGATTTTTAAATCATCATCAGCAAATCCATTTCAAGAGTACAGAACACTGGTTGAAATGGTGCTTCAACTACAACTGGTTGGAGAGGACTTGTTGCTAACTTGTATTGTCCTATGACAAAATGGCATGGCTAGCATTCTCTGACAAATATGTGCACATTTGTTAATATAGTTGGCCAATCGTAGCCACCCCTAAGGATCTTATGTGCAATTTTCTTTGCTATGTGATGTTCTCTCTTGTTAGCACTCAAATCTACCTCAGGCTGAAATGAAGTAAAACTCAAGGCTACATCAAACCACGCTCGGCCTCGTAGCTAGCCCTACGAGGACAGGAGAGGGCTCTCTCCGTCAATCTCGAGAAAATGAGCAATAGGATGCGAGATGACTTACAATAAGAACTGATTTTAGGCTAGTAAAGAGATAGGTATGTTTGGTTTTTGGTTTTTGGGTTTTTCGCTGGAGAAATGGGAAAACAAAATTTTGGGTCCGGGGATAAGGTCAGACCTTTGCAGAGTTCAAGCTGGGGCGAGGTAGGTGATGATCTTGATGCTTTAAATTGGATTTATGGATAGATTAGACCGACGAGGAGCTGAAGAGAGCAAAGAAGAACTTGGATCCTCTCCAAACAGCTGAAAACATATAGAACTAACTGAATTCAAAGGCTAAGCACTGTAAACAATGGATTCAACCTTAATCACTCATTCAACTTAGTTCAGAAGCATAATGAAACGATGGCAACATTAAACATGAAGAAAATTACAGTAAACAAAGGAGAAACATCATCAAGAACAGAACACCACAAGGATCCCAACAAGTGCCGCAAAACCCCTGATCTTTCCTTAGCCAAAATATGAAAAGTATGTACAATAGTATCAAAAGTATCCCAAGAGTCCAACCTGTAGAATGCCTCAGAAATTACAATATATAGATCACTCTAACCCCTTTCCCCACCTCTAGGGGTCAAATTCCCTCTTCAGGGATCAGTTTCAACCAATTCTAATCATGGAACTACAATCTAGGCAGCTAACAACTTGCCTCTAAAAGAGTGGAAACTGATCCATTACATGATTTTTTACTCATTTGAGAGTGAATCTTCTAGAAGAGATAAAAACAAGCCAAAGTTACATATCAAACATAAATTTACATCATAAGAACCCAATAATTCTATCCATAGGCAAAACTGGTCCAAAATAGGCGAAATACTGAGCTGGCAGCAGAAAACTCAAAAAATTCTCAAGGTGGGTCGCTCCTGAACTGCGTGGGTCGCTCATGTTCCAGGCTGATTTTGAGGTAGCTCCCGACATCCAAATTGAGCTCATGATAGCTCGTTGGAAAGCCCTGGATGTCTACTTTCCAACCCAAGTGGAATTTCGGAATTTGGAGTTGATTTGACCCTTAAAAACCTCATTCTCCCAGAGGTACTTCCTGCTGGTGCAAAAGGTGGCAGCAAGGTGGTTTTCATGGTGTTTTTGAGCTGTTTGACCATCCAGATTTTGTTGAACTGCTAAGTTGACTTCAGAGGATGCATAATTAACCATGAAAAATCCAAAAATGTAAAAATATCCTCCAGCAAGTGTCTCAAAAAAAATGCGAGCGCATGAGCGCGCGACCCACGTAGCTGCAAAACCTGTTTTTTAGACCAAAAATTTGGAAATGAAAAAATCTTCTCCGAATTTGCCCAAATTCGGAGCGGAGGTCCTCCATCACGTGTCTTGCCCAGTCAATGAAGCCTCGGCCAAAATCCGAAGTGGATTAGGCCTTTTCCGCCGTCGAAGTGCCTTGCGCAACCTCCTCTTCATGATCCTCATTCTCGCTTTGCAAACATGCATGCGAGCCCAGTAATGGCCTTTCATGTGGCGAAGCATGTCTTTGTCTCGGTTGGCCTTCGCCAACAGCTTCTCTAGATGTATATTTACCCGCGTGAGTACAGTATCTCTGTCAGCTGGTGTCATGTCACCGGGTCTCTTTCGATTCCACTGTCTGTCCTCACGGATTTGGCGCACCTCATAAAATGTGAGCTCATCCTCGAGCTGTTTGTTGCACTGCTCCAAATAGTTAACCACCCACTGAGCCTTCTGCAATTGGTCTTTCAGCTGGTCATTCTCGGCCCTTTGCTCCTGGATGACTTCCCTCAGCTTCGAGCTAGGAGAGCCCGTATCAACATCAATGACTGTCATATCGGTGTCCCGGCCTCCTGATGGGACCTCATCATGCATGGGCCTCTTGCCCCTGTCTTGTACCTGTACCTGCACTGGAGAAGAAAGCGAGACCCTTTCCACATCACGTGGAGATAATACTCGCCGTGTCGATGAAGTCGGCAGGACCCCTTCCACCTCACGTGGAGATAGTACCCGCCGTGTCGCTGCAAATAAGGCCCTGTGGCCTCGCTGATATGTCCGAACCAAAGGAGTAATGATATGCCCAACCTCAAGCATGTCCGGCTGGTGTGAGGGCTCTCCTGCATCATAAACTGCCTCGGGAGGCTGCTGTGGCACTCTGAAAAAGTCTCTAGAAATGAAGTCCTCCCAAGTGATGCCCTGCTCTGCCAACTGATGTGACACCAAGATTTTGATCAAAGCGAAATGATATATACTCCTGTACTGCTGCACTGGGCTCATCTTCTTCTGCACAAATGTAACCATCTTCTCTATGTTGCGGTATATGAAATAAGGAATATTCATCATACGCACCCTTGTGAAGTGCATCAGCAAACGAACATGATATGAGAAAAGACGAGCATACCTGCCCTCACAACTAAAATACTGAATAATGAGCCTCATGAGCGGTGCATACTCATCTCTCAAGAATCTGAATGGAAAAACTCTGCTCAAGTAAGCCACATATCCAGTTTTAATGTATGGCTCATAGTGAAATTTCTCTAACTGCTTACCCTTCCTCCATTCCTCGCCTATGTTCGGTATGCCAGTGGCTTGAGCAATAGTCAAAGGTGATACAATGAAATCAACCCCAGCAAGGTTTACCCGATCACCCTGTAAATGAAGAACAAACAAACGTGCTAATTCACGATGAGGTCGGGTTTGTACAACCATCTCACAAAACCTGAAACATGACAAGAACCGAAAACAATCCATAGCTAATGGACATGCCTGCAACCAAGCCAAAGAAGTAGGCTCCTCTCTGCGATGATCACCACTTCTATTTTCTCTGCGGGAACTCCGTGGCACATTACCTTCAGCCACCGAATCACTGCCTGACCCTGGCTCATATTCTGACTCTGTCTCTGACATATCTCTGATCAAACCTTTGGCAATGTGTATGCTGATATGAATGCAGTGAAAGAAAGATTAGGACGTATGTTTAACATTCAATCAATATCCCACCGCCAAAACACCATCAAGGAATCAAATTATGGATAAAATCTCTGCTTCAAATGGGCTGAAAGGCAGCATCTCTGTTTTGAATGCAAATGAAATTTTGACAAAATAGGAGTAGGCAACCTTCAAAAGTTTGGACACATCTAGTCAAAGGAGAGTATGGTATATTCAGTGATAGGTTTGTCTACGAGTTTATGACCATAAAGGTTTCAATAGGTCATTTGAAACAATGCTAATATTGGGCAAACAAAAACATGAGCAAATGCTAACATTGGGCAATGTGACTCATTACACACATGAGAAATGTGACTCAAAGGGTTTAATCATGGGATAACAATAACAATGGTGACAGTGGTATTATGGGTATGAGAGCAAAGTGATTTTCATTGGAGGCCTTCCTGGTGTCCAAATCGGGCGTGTGATAGCTCGTTGGAAAGATATTGGAGTCTAATTTCCAACACAAGTGGAATTATGCAATTTGGATTCCATTTACCCTGTCAAAAATAAAATCTCCCAACACTAGTCAAAATGAGCAGAATGAGGCTGCCTCAAGGCAGAGCGCTGTTGCAATCAACTTTTGAAGGTCTTCCTCAACTCCAAATTGAGCTCATGATAGCTCATTGGAAAGGTCTTTCTGTCTAGTTGTCATTTGACGCATCAAGAAAATCATTTGGCCAACCATGCTAGGAGAAATCTTGATTTTCCGAAGGTCACTTTAGAGGTGCATTCAATTCTATTGAGGCGACGGTATTTTTGACATTTCTTCAAAACCATGATACCTGTGTAAAAAGTGAAAGAGGTTTTTCTTCCTAGGCATGTTGTGAACAAAAGCCTCTCTCAGTTTCCCAAATTTCATCTTTGATTGCTCTGAAACATCTTTTGAGTGAAACTTACCCCGATGTGTGAAACAAGGAATTTTGTCGAAATGAAGCGAAACGAAGGGGGTAAGGGGATTATAAATTCTTGGGGAAATTTTGGGAAGTAGGGAGGGATGTTAGGAAGCAGGGGGAAGTGTAATCACAGAGATTGAGTGAGGGGAAAGGGTCCAAAAGGGCAAAACACAGGCCTAGCCTAGGAAATTGCCAAGTTTTGGCTAGAAACTAGGGTTTGTGCAAAAATGAGGAATTTTGGGGATCTCAGTGATGGGAAGTGTTTAATTAGGTGAATTAATGATAGGGGAAGGTGTATGAACATCAGGATACAAGTTTTTCGATGATTTGACCATCCAAGAGAAATTACCTCCAATACCACAGAAAAGAGGGAAATGGACCTTACCTAGGCACAACTAAAGCATGAACAAGCTGTGAAATGACTCAATGGAACTTGACATGATGATGAAAACCCTATGAATGATGGTACACTCAGCTGAATGGTGACATGTACTGACATTTGGACAACTTTGGAAGAAGTGAAAGCAAACCCTAGACCTAATGCCTAGTGATCAAATTTTGCTTGAAGACTCTTTGAAATGACAAAATTTGACTTTGACACTTTAAAATCACTTTGAAAGAGCATGTTTGATCACTGGAGGAAGGCTGCAAAAGCTGACTCTAACATTGGCTCCAATGGGGATGGTAGCTCCAGCTCCGTGGAGGTGCCAAGAACCGTAGAACTTTGGGAGAGCAGACAGTGCCTCCATCCATTGGGCGATGGAATCATTATTTGAACGGATAACACAAAACCTTTGACACATTTATTGAATGAAAACTTGACTGAAAACTGAATGAAACTTGACTGAAACTTGACTCAAACCGACTCGATGGAAAACTGAAATAACTTGAAAAAAAAAAACTGACTCAACAGACCAAACACAAATGACTCATGACTGACTTAAAACAAAACTTTACCAAGCTTTTGAAACAAGGCAGCAGTCCATCAAGATTTGGAATCATGATGACAACCACCTGCATATTAATGAAATATGTACAATCATGTATAATTGGCTTTCCAATGTAACCAGTCAAGCAGATGGCTTCTTGACTGATTCTTCTGATCAGATCTCTTGGTCAACAATAGATACTGGTAACTGAGCATCCAAAAACATAATTTACCATGATCTCCTTCAATACTCACCTTTACTGCTGACTGTAACAAATCTGCCATTGGATCCTGAAAAACATGAAGATTTACCTCCTGCTGAAGAAACAAGGTGTCCTTTGCTTCTGATCCTGATCTGCCTTCATCATGTACTTCAGTAAAAATATGTTCATGGGCTTCAAAACATTCTGAATAAATAGAAGAGCAGATCTCTTCTTGAGAAAACATTCCAACACATGAGACATATGAAGAAAATGAAAGGCAATCCGGAATGTTTTGATCTTTTGTACTCTGAAAGTATGATAGGTCATCTTCATATGATAGGACAGCCGGATTTTCATTATAGTCATCAATCATAAGGAAAGAAACTTGAGCTGATTTTTGATACCCAAACGTGACATCTCTATCATCTACCATAAATTCATCCAAAGGAGTTGTTTCACTTACTTGAATGAAGATCTCATCTCGTTGTTCATGAACTAACTGAATTACCTCTTCATGCAGGCTGTGTTCTAATGAACTGAAAACATTTGAGTCCATCCCTTTGTCTTCTTCATTGCAGATGAACTCAACAACAAAGTTCTCCTTTTCAAAATTCAGCACAAGGTATTCTTGGTCATTACAATCTGAATCTGGATCTGATATGACTGAGTGGACATTATCACAATCTGCATTTGAAACTTGACTTTCCTGCACGCTGTCTTCTTCCATGGATAGATCTGAAACAAGCTCTTCTCTTTCATCATTTTCCGCCATATAGACATCTTCAACCTACTGATCTATAAGGCTGCTTACAGTACTGTCATCCATTTCAGAAAAGGAAGAGGTTCCACCATCACTTTCTTTACCATGTGCACATTGCAGATCTATGTTAACTTGCGCTGGAACATGACCTTTCAATAGCTGATCTATCTCATCTTCAGACAGAGGAGACAATACCTTTTGTTTTCTTTTGCTCAAACAGTGATTGTCTTCATTGATTTCAAGTGAAGGAGTATACAAATTTTCCTCATACTGCTGATCCATTTCATGTAATTCCTGTTCACTGTCAAAATGCAAAATTCCTTCATCTTCCACCACACTAAGATCTTGATCCTACTGCAAATTTTCATGATCGTCTTTATGCTGCTGAAATGGGTTTTCATACAATGCTTCCATGATCTCATCATCCATGAAATTATCATCTTCATAATATTTCTCAAGGCTTTCAATAAAAGTAGAAGCATGTTTGCAACAGTCATGAACTAAATTTAATGATGGATAAGATGCTTGATATCTTTCAATGAACAGGGCATGAAAATCCTTTAAACAATAAATACAGGCCAGCGGCAAATTTTCATACCAAGATTGGGCTTCACCTTCTAGAGTGGCTAGGAATATCTTCATCAAACAATCTTCAGGAAAAGCCACCTTCAACTTGCGAATATGCATGTGAAATCTAACCAGATGTAAAGCAGCATCTTTCTTACCATCATCGTTAAACGTAGGCAGATTCCTTGACCAATCTACCTTGGGCATCTTATTCGAAAAACCTGGAATGTGATCTCGGCTCATGGGAGCGTATCTTCTCGTGATTCGGTCCATCTTGAAAATCTCACAGCTACTGATCTCCCTGCAGTGAAATCACCATGAAGCATCGATTTCTGGATTGTTCAGTGAATGAAGTCACCAGGTGAATGATTTCAGCCTTGCGATGTCTGACCGTTGTTCACCATCAACGATCAGATCTGAACTTGATACATGTACTGGGGCAATTTATAAGTTAAGTACTACGATTACAAGTTATACCGGAGATCGACTGAAGCAGCGTTTATCTACTTCGCTGATGCATAGCAACAGCGTTTCGAAGGCTACCTGGCGTGACTTCAGACTCCGTCTATAACAAGCAAACGTTTTGAGTTTTTCCCCAGTATGGTCGCCACTATGTTAGCACTCAAATCTACCTCAGGCTGAAATGAAGTAAAACTCAAGGCTACATCAAACCACGCTCAGCCTCGTAGCTAGCCCTACGAGGACAAGAGAGGGCTCTCTCCGTCAATCTCGAGAAAATAAGCAATAGGATGCGAGATGACTTACAATAAGAACTGATTTTAGGCTAGTAAAGAGATAGGAATGTTTGATTTTTGGTTTTTTGGGTTTTCGCTGGAGTAATGGGAAAACAGATTTTGGGTCCGGGGGTAAGGTCAGACCTTTGCAGAGTTCAAGCTGGGGCGAGGTAGGTGATGATATTGATGCTTTAAATTGGATATATGAATAGATTAGACCGACGAGGAGCTGAAGAGGGCAAAGAAGAACTTGGATCCTCTCCAAACAGCTGAAAACATATAGAACTAACTGAATTCAAAGGCTAAGCACTGTAAACAATGGATTCAACCTTATTTCACTCATTCACTTTAGTTCAGAAGCATAATGAAAGGATGGCAACATTAAACATGAAGAAACTTACAGTAAACAAAGGAGAAACATCATCAAGAACAGAACACCACAAGGATCCCAACAAGTGCCGCAAAACCCCCGATCTTTCCTTAGCCAAAATATGAAAAGTATGTACAATAGTATCAAAAGTATCCCAAGAGTCCAACCTCTCCAACCTCTGAAAATGATTGAGAAATTACAATATATAGATCACTCTAACACTTTTCCCCACCTCTAGGGGTCGAATTCCCTCTTCAGGGATCAGTTTCAACCAATTCTAATCATGGAACTACAATCTAGGCAGCTAACAACTTGCCTCTAAAAGAGTGGAAACTGATCCATTGCATGATTTTTTACTCATTTGAGAGTGAATCTTCTAGAAGAGATAAAAACAAGCCAAAGTTACATGCCAAACATGAATTTACATCATAAAAACCCAAAAATTCTATCCACAAGCAAAACTGGTCCATACTAGGCGAAAAACTGAGCTGGCAGCTGAAAATTCAGGAAAAATTTCAAGTGGGTCGCTCCTGAGCCGTGTGGGTCGCTCATGTTCCAGGCCGATTTTGAGGTACTTCCCGACATCCAAATTGAGCTCATGATAGCTCATTGGAAAGATATTTTTGTCTAGTTATCATTTGACTCATCATACAAGTCATTTGGCCAACCATGCTAGGATAAATATTGATTTTCCCAAGGTCACTTCAGAGGTGCATTCAATTCTCCTGAGGAAACGGTATTTTTGACATTTCTCCAAAACCATGATACCTGTGTAAAAAGTGAAGGAGGTTTTTCTTCCTTGGAATGTTTTGGACAAAAACCTCTCTCATTTTTCCCAAATTCATCTTTTATTGCTCTGAAACATTTTTTGAGTGAAACTTATCCCGATGTGTGAAACAAGGAATTTTGTCGAAATGAAGCGAAATGAAGGGGATAGGGGGCTTCTAAATTCTTGGGGAAATTTTGGGAAGTAGGGAGGGATGTTAGGAAGCAGGGGGAAGTGGAATCACAGAGATTTAGTGAGGGGAAGGGGTCCAAAAGGGCAAAACACAGGCCTCGCCTAGGAAATTGCCAAGTTTTGGCTAGAACCTAGGGTTTGTGCAAAAATGAGGAATTTGGGGGATCTCAGTGATGGGAAGTGTTTAATTAGGTGAATTAATGATAGGGGAAGGTGTATGAACATCAGGATACAAGTTTTTCGATGATTTGACCATCCAAGAGAAATTACCTCCAAAACCCTAGGAGAGGGAAATGGACCTTACCTAGGCACAACTGAAGCATGAACAAGATGTAAAATGACTCAATGGAACTTTACATGATGATGAAAACCCTCTGCATGATGGTACACTCAGCTGAATGGTGACATGGACTGACATTTGGACAACTTTGGAAGAAGTGAAAGAAAACCCTAGACCTAATGCCTAGTGACCAAATTTTGCTTGAAGACTCATTGAAATGACAAAATTTGACCTTGACACCTTAAAATCACTTTGTAAGAGCATGTTTGATCACTGAAGGAAGGCTGAAAAGGCTGACTCTAACATTGGCTCCAATGGGGATGGTGGCTCCAGCTCCGTGGAGGTGCCAAGAACGACAGATCTTTGGGAGAGCAGACCAGTGCATTCATCCATTGGGCGATGGAATCATTATTTTGAACGGATAACACAAAACCTTTGACACATTTATTGAATGAAAACTTGACTGAAAACTTGACTCAAACCGACTCGATGGCAAACTGAAATAACTTGAAAAAAAAAAAAAATGACTCAACAGACCAAACACAAATGACTCATGACTGACTTAAAACAAAACTTTACCAAGCTTTTGAAAAAAGGCAGCAGTCCATCAAGATTTGGAATCATGATGACAACCACCTGCATATTAATGAAATATGTACAATCATGTATAATTGGCTTTCCAATGTAACCAGTCAAGCAGATGGCTTCTTGACTGATTCTTCTGATCAGATCTCCTGGTCAACAATAGATACTGGTAACTGGGCATCCAAAAACATAATTGACCATGATCTCCTTCATCACTAAATACTGCAATACTCACCTTTACTGCTGACTGTAACAATTTTTCCAATGGATCATGAAAAACATGAAGATTTACCTCCTGTTGAAAGAACATGGTGTCCTTCTCTTCTGATTCTGATCTTCCTTCATCATGTACTTCAGTAAAAATATGTTCCTGGGCTTCAAAGAATTTTGAACATGTGAATGAGCAGATCTCCTCTTGTAAAAACATTTCAACACATGAGACATATGAAGAAGATGAAAGGCAATCCGGAATGTTTTGATCTTTTGTACTCTGAAAATATGATAGGTCATCTTCATATGATAGGACAGCCGGATTTTCATTATCAATCATAAGGAAAGAAACTTCAGCTGATTCTTGATGCTCAAACATGATATCTCTATCATCTATCATAAATTCATCCAAAGGAACTGTTTCACTTACTTGAATGAAGATCCCATCTTGTCGTACATCAACTGATTGGATTACCTCTTTATGAAGACTCTGTTCTGATGAACTGACAACATTTGAATCAAAAATTATGTCTATGATCTCAACAGTAAAACTCTCCTTTTCAGTATTCGGTACAAGGTATGTTTGGTCATTACAATCTGAATCTGGATCTGATATGACTGAGTGGACATTATCACAATCTGCATTTGAAACTTGAATTTCCGGCATGCTGTCTTCTTCTGTGGGCAGATCTGAAACAAGCTCTTCTCTCTCATCATCTTCAGCCATATAGACATCTTCAACCTGTTGATCTATAAAGCTGCTTACAGGACTGTCACCCATTTCAGAAAAGGAAGAAGTTCCACCATCACTTTCTTGACCATGTGCACACTGCAGATCTGCGTTAACTTGAGCTAGAACATGACCTTTCAGTAGCTGATCTATCTCATCTTCAGATAGAGGAGATAATACCTTTTGTCTTCTTTTGCTCAAACAATGATTGTCTTCATTGATTTCAAGTGAAGGAGTATACAAATTTTCCTCATACTGCTGATCCATTTCATGTAATTCCGGATGACTATCAAGATTCAAAACTCCTTCATCTTCCACCACACTAAAATCTTGATCCTGCTGCAAATTTTCATGATCGTCTTTATGCTGCTGAAATGGGTTTTCATACAATGCTTCCATGATCTCATCATCCATGAAATTATCATCTTCATAATATTTCTCAAGGCTTTCAATAAAAGTAGAAGCATGTTTGCAACAATCATGAACTAAATTTAACGATGGATAAGATACTTGATATCTTTCAATGAACAGGGCATGAAAATCCTTTAAACAATAAATACAGGCCAGCGGCAAATTTTCATACCAAGATTGGGCTTCACCTTCCAGAGTGGCTAGGAATATCTTCATCAAACAATCTTCAGGAAAATCCACTTTCAACTTGCGAATATGCATATGAAATCTAACCAGATGTAAAGCAGCATCTTTCTTACCATCATCATTAAACGTAGGCAGATTCCTTGACCAATCTACCTTGGGCATCTTATTCGGAAAACCTGGAATGTGATCTCGGCTCATGGGAGCATATCTTCTCGTGATTCGGTCCATCTTGAAAATCTCACAGCTACTGATCTCGCTGGAGTGAAGTCACCATGAAGCATCGATTTCTGGATTTGTTCAGTGAATGAAGTCGCCAGGTGAATGATTTCAGCCTTGCGATGTCTGACTGTTGTTCACCATCAACGATCAGATCTGAACTTGATACATGTACTGGGGCAATTTACAAGTTAAATACTACGATTACAAGTTATACCGGAGATCGACTGAAGCGGCGTTTATCTACTTCGCTGATGCATAGCAACAGCGTTTCGAAGGCTACCTGGCGTGACTTCAGACTCCGTCTATAACAAGCAAACGTTTTGAGTTTCTTCCCCAGTATGGTCACCACTATGTTAGCACTCAAATCTACCTCAGGCTGAAATGAAGTAAAACTCAAGGCTACATCAAACCACGCTCAGCCTCGTAGCTAGCCCTACGAGGACAAGAGAGGGCTCTCTCCGTCAATCTCGAGAAAATGAGCAATAGGATGCGAGATGACTTACAATAAGAACTGATTTTAGGCTAGTAAAGAGATAGGTATGTTTGTTTTTTGGTTTTTGGGTTTTCGCTGGAGTAATGGGAAAACAAATTTTGGGTCCGGGGATAAGGTCAGACCTTTGCAGAGTTCAAGCTGGGGCGAGGTAGGTGATGATCTTGATGCTTTAAATTGGATATATGGATAGATTAGACCGACGAGGAGCTGAAGAGGGCAAAGAAGAACTTGGATCCTCTCCAAACAGCTAAAAACATATAGAACTAACTGAATTCAAAGGCCAAGCACTGTAAACAATGGATTCAACCTTATTTCACTCATTCAACTTAGTTCAGAAGCATAATGAAAGGATGGCAACATTAAACATGAAGAAACTTACAGTAAACAAAGGAGAAACATCATCAAGAACAGAACACCACAAGGATCCCAACAAGTGCCGCAAAACCCCCGATCTTTCCTTAGCCAAAATATGAAAAATATGTACAATGGTATCAAAAGTATCCCAAGAGTCCAACCTGTAGAATGCCTCAGAAATTACAATATATAGATCACTCTAACACCTTTCCCCACCTCTAGGAGTCGAATTCCCTCTTCAGGGATCAGTTTCAACCAATTCTATTCATGGAACTACAATCTAGGCAGCTAACAACTTGCCTCTAAAAGAGTGGAAACTGATCCATTACATGATTTTTACCTTTTTTGTGAGTGAATCTTCTAGAAGAGATAAAAATAAGCCAAAATTACATGCCCAATATACATTTACATCATAAAAACCCAAGAATTCCATCCACAAACAAAACTGGTCCATACTAGGCGAAAAACTGAGCTGGCAGCTGAAAATTCAGGAAAAATTCCAGGTGGGTCGCTCCTGAGCCGTGTGGGTCGCTCATGTTCCAGGCCGATTTTGAGGTACTTCCCGACATCCAAATTGAGCTCATGATATCTCTTTGGAAATCCCTGGATGTCTACTTTCCAACCCAGGTGGAATTTCTGAATTTGGAGCTCATTTGACCCTCCAAAACCTCATTCTCCCAGAGGTACTCCCTGCTGGTGCAAAAGGTGGCAGCAAGGTGGTTTTCATGGTGTTTTTGAGCTTTTTGACCATCTAGATTTTGATGAAATGCTAAATTGACTTCAGAGGATGCATAATTAACCATGAAAAATCCAAAAATGTAAAAATTTCCTCCAGCAAGTGTCCCAAAAAAAAATGAGCGCATGAGCGCGCGACCCACGTAACTGCAAAACCTGTTTTTTTACCCAAAAATTTGAAAATGACAAAATTTTCTCCGAATTTGCCCAAATTCGGAGTGGAGGTCCTCCATCATGTTTCATGCCCAGTCAATGAAGCCTCGGCCAAAATCCGAAGTGGATTAGGCCTTTTCCGCCGTCTAAGTGCCTTGCGCAACCTCCTCTTCATGATCTTCATTCTCGCTTTGCAAACATGCATGCGAGCCCAGTAATGGCCTTTCATGTGGCGAAGCATATCTTTGTCTCGATCATGATCCTGTGAATGTACCTATGCTGATGAAGAAGGCGAGACCCCTTCCACGCCATGTGGAGATAGTACTCGCGTCGCTGATGAAATCAACGAGACCCCTTCCACCCCGGGTGGAGATAGTACTCGTCGTGATGCTGCAAACAAAGCTCTGTGGCCTCTCTGATATGTTACCACTACTGGCGCACTGCTATGCTCCATATCAGTACGTCAACCTCAGCGATTGAGTCACTGTCCGACTCCTGCTCATACACTGACTCTGTCTCTGACATGGCCTGGAACAAGATATTGGCACTATGTATACTGATATAGATGCAGTGAAAACAAAGTTATGATGTGTGTTTCAACACCCAACAAATATCCCACCGTCAAAACACCATAAGGAAACAAACCATGGATAAAATCTCTGTTTTAAATGGATTGGAAAAGAGTCACAATCTCTGTTTTAAATGCAAGTGAAACTTTGATCAAAGGGAGCGGGCAACTTTTAAAATATTGAACAAATCTTATCAAAGGAGAGCATGGCATCATATGAATGTTTTTGTCCATGAGTAATAACAACAAAAGTGTCAATGGGCAGTTTGAAACAAAGTCATGAGAATGTTTTTACATTGGGCAGTGAGACATAATACAACCACAGTCACCATGGAACAAAGGTTTTAAACATGGTATAATAATAGCAATGGTCACAATGGCATAATGGGCATGAGAACAATATGGTTTTGATATTATATGCAAGGCTGGGCGTATCACTGATATAAGATAAGCAACAAACTCATGCAACCACCCATATCATTTTAAAACTCTGAAAACGATATTGCCATGACTGTGGGGTTTAAATCCTCCATTTGAAGCGTTTGAAACCATCAATGATGCCACCAGCGCATTTAAAAACATTAAGTAATAGCAAAAAACCTGTTTGAAGGCCGATGAATCAATCCCAAGCAAGACTGGGCGCTCAAAATGAAATTTCGAACCTCTGTTGATGCGTGGGTCGCTCACCTCTGCGTGGGTCGCTCGGCCCAGGTGGGTCGCTCACCTTGTAAGTTCACACTGCGGAAATAACCCAAGTGGGTCGCTCTGCCCAGGTGGGTCGCTCTTGCCTCTTGCCACATAGTGCATTTTGCAGGAAGTGTTTGGAGGCCTTCCCGGTGTCCAAATCGGGCGTGTGATAGCTCGTTGGAAAGCTATTGGAGTCTAATTTCTAAAAAAAGTGGAATTATGCAATTTTAATTTCATTTACCCTGTAAAAAATCAAATCTCCCAACACTAGTAAAAATGAGCAGAATGAGGCTGCCTCAAGGCAGAGCGCTGTTGCAGTCAACTTTTGAAGGTTTTCCTCAACTCCAAATTGAGCTCATGATAGCTCATTGGAAAGATATTTTTGTCTAGTTATCATTTGACTCATCATGCAAGTCATTTTGCCAACCATGCTAGGAGAAATCTTGATTTTCCCAAGGTCACTTCAGAGGTGCATTCAATTCTCCTGAGGAAACTTTATTTTTGACATTTCTCCAAAACCATGATACCTGTGTAAAAAGTGAAGGAGGTTTTTCTTCCTTGGAATGTTGTGGACAAAAACCTCTCTCAGTTTTTCCAAATTCATCTTTTATTGCTCTGACACATCTTTTGAGTGAAACTTATCCCGATGTGTGAAACAAGGAATTTTGTCGAAATGAAGCGAAATGAAGGGGATAGGGGGCTTCTAAATTCTTGGGGAAATTTTGGGAAGTAGGGAGGGATGTTAGGAAGCAGGGGGAAGTGGAATCACAGAGATTGAGTGAGGGGAAGGGGTCCAAAAGGGCAAAACACAGGCCTAGCCTAGGAAATGGCCAAGTTTTGGCTAGAAACTAGGGTTTGTGCAAAAATAAGGAATTTGGGGGATCTCAGTGATGGGAAGTGTTTAATTAGGTGAATTAATGATAGGGGAAGGTGTATGAACATCAGGATACAAGTTTTTCGATGATTTGACCATCCAAGAGAAATTACCTCCAAAACCCTAGGAGAGGGAAATGGACCTTACCAAGGAACAACTGAAGCATGAACAAGCTGTGAAATGACTCAATGGAACTTGACATGATGATGAAAACCCTATGAATGATGGTACACTCAGCTGAATGGTGACATGTACTGACATTTGGACAACTTTGGAAGAAGTGAAAGCAAACCCTAGACCTAATGCCTAGTAACCAAATTTTGCTTGAAGACTCATTGAAATGACAAAATTTGACCTTGACACCTTAAAATCACTTTGTAAGAGCATGTTTGATCACTGAAGGAAGGCTGCAAAGGCTGACTCTAACATATTCAAAACAACGTTTTTCCTCTTTTAAAGTTTCATTTTTTTTTTTTAAATTGAACCCGTCGTCGCTATACCGATGCCTTGTAAGCGTCAGAATTGCGACAGCTTAAAAACGTCGGAAGAGTGACAGTATAAAAACGTCGGACGAGCGACGTTCAAAATGTCGGACCACATTTCGTCAGAATTGCGACAGTTTACTAACGTCAGAAGAGCGACGTTCAAAACGTTGGACCACATTTTGTCGGAATTGTGACAGCTTACAAACGTCGGAATAGCAACGTTCAAAACGTCGGACCACATTGTGTCGGAATTGCGACAGTTTACAAACGTCGGAAGAGCAACGTTCAAAACTTCGGACCACATTTCGTCGTAATTGTGACAGTTTACAAACATCAGAAGAGCGACGTTCAAAACGTTGGACCAAATTTCATCGGAAGTGCGACAGTTTACAAACGTCGGAAGCGTGATGGTTTGGGAAACGTCGGAAGAGCAACGCTTGTTTGGAAGCGACGGAAAAATTGTCGATAGTGCGACACTTTTTAAGTGCGTCAGAACTGCGATGGTATGGCAAACCACGTTTTTCCCGCCCTCGAACTGTTGCTCTTGCGAAAACTAGGTGTCGGAATAGCGACGAATTGGCCGTCGAAAATTCCGCCAAATTTTCTAGTGATAACAGATGAAGAGTACACAACCAAGTTTCTGGAGTTTTTGAGGTATGTGGCCTACCTCAAGGATGAGAAGACAAATGTTCAAAATTTCATCATTGGATTGTCGTTAGCATTTAAAAATCGAATTGAGTATGATGAGCCTCGATCATTGGAGGAAGTCATCAAGAAATTGAAACAATTTTATGAGTCAAAGTGCAAGTTTGAGCCTAAGCGAGATTGGAAAGGCAATCATAAGACTAAAGGAAAGTGGGTTAAGAAGTGAGGAATACATTAGGATGTAGGTGATAAGGAGAACTTGGTACCTTATAAGAAGATCAATGCAATTGACAGAGGACATGTATTTCAGTCTGAGGAGAAAAATAAGGGTGATGGAAAGAAGGCTTTGTAATGTTGGACTTTCAGTGGAAAGAATTGTAGGAGAGATTTTCCATTGCATCAAGGTGGAAAATCTCATATTTACAATGCTCAGGAGGCAAAGATAGTTGGATATGTTGGCAGAGTATTCCTCAGATTTATGCAGTAGTGTATAATAGGCAGGCTAATCATCAGGCATCCATCATCGAGATGGAAGGTAATCTTCATGATCAAATTGTTTCTATTTTGATTTATCTTGGATCTACTATAGTTATATCAATGCGAACCTAGTGGATAAGTCTTTCTTGAATAAAGAAGTGCATGTTGAATCTTGGTTGGTGCAATTAGCTATAGGGACCAAGAGAAGATTTCATCATTAGGTCAGATATTGTTCATTTAAGTTGAATGGTATGCTTACATCAGTAAATCTAAATGTGCTTCATTTGGGATCATACAATACTATTTTGGGCATGGATTGGTTGTTCATTCACAGGACCAAGGTAGATTTCTATGATAAGGTTATTGAGTGTCTGGATGATGATGGGAAAAGAAGATTTTTTCAAGGAAAGAAGGAGAATGGTTACAACTATGCAGGAAAGGTGCAGTTGTGGGAAAGGATGTGTATTGTTTGTAGTTCATATTTCTAGTGACAACGGGAATGATTTTGAGGATGGTGAATTCCTAAAGAGGTATCATGTTTTGCAACAGTTTCAGGATGTGTTTCCTATAGATATTTCAAAGTTTCCTCCTCATATATAGGTGGAATTTTCCATTGGGTTGATGTCGGGAGTAGCACTAACATCTAAGGAACCATATAGGATAAGCACTCCAGAGTTGGTGGATTTGAAGTCACAGCTTGAGGAAATGCTTGATAAGGGATATATAAGTCCAAGTGTATCACCTTGGGATATACCAGTATTTTTTATAAAGAAGGATGGTACTCTCAAATTTTGCATTGATTACAGGAAATTGAACAAGGTGACTATCAAGAATAGGTCTCCATTGTCGCAGATTAATGACTTGTTTGATCGGTTGAAGGGAGCAACAATATTCTCAAAGCTTGACCTGAGATGAGGATATCATCATGTGTGCATCAAAGAAGAAAATATTTACAATACCACATTTCATACAAGGTATGAGCATTATCAGTTTGTGGTGGTTCCTTTTGGTCTTACTAATACTCCAGCTACTTTCATGTGTTTCATCAATAGTGTGTTTTTTTTTTATCTGGACAAGTTTGTGATAGTGTTTATTAGTGATATATTGATATATTCTTAGAATGAGGAAGAGCATGCAGAGAACCTAGAAGCAGTATTGAGATTGTTGAGAGAGCATCATTTGTATGCCAAGCTCAACAAGTGTAGTTTATTTTAGACTGAATTTCATTACTTGGGACATGTTGTTTCCAAGGAAGGGATAACAGTGAACCCGAAAAATATTAAAGCTATGATGGAGTGACCAACACCTAGGAATGTGGATGAGGTTAGATCATTTATTGGACTAACACGTTATTATATGTGGTTCATCGGGAACTTCTCACAGATTAGTTATCCCATTACATATTTGTAGAGGAAAGGAAAAAAAAAATGAATGGACTGAGGAGTGTGCAACTATCTTTGAGCAGTTGAAGCATTTTCTTACAAATGCTCCAATATTGAAAATTACATATCCTGATAAAGAGTTTTTTGTATGTACAGATGCTTGCAAGGAAGGTCTTGGTGGAGTCTTAATGCAAGAAGGGCGGGTGTTATGCTATGAGTCAAGGAAGTTGAATGAACATGAGAAGAACTATGTGACTCATGATCTTAAGTTGGCAAATATCATTCATGAAATTAATATGTGCAGACATTATCTTCTTGGTAGGAGGTCTATCTTGATGAGTGATCATAGTGGACTAAGGTACTTGTTTGACCAACCTAATTTGAATTCCAAGCAAGATATATGGTTGGCTACCCTTAGTGAGTTTTACATTGATATCAGATACATCAAAGGAAAGGAGAATAGGGTTGCATATGCTCTCAATATGAGAGTGCAGGTGAATCACATTCTAGTTATGAGTTCATATGGTACAAATTTGCAGGAGCATATATTGCATGCAAGACAACATGATGATAGGTACCTATAGCTAAAGCAGAGGTTGTGGTAGTAGGGTGAGGGCGATATATATGAGGAGCATCATCTCATGACAGCTGACTTGGTTACATCAGGAACAAGGTTTATGTGTCAGAAAGAAGTGAGCTCAAGAAGCTTATCTTGAGGGAGTTTCATGTAAAGTCGTATTTAGGTCACCTAGGATATCAGAATACTTTGATAGTAGTTAAGAAGTTAAATCATTGGAAAAACTTGAAGAAAGAGGTCACTGAGTTTGTTGCAAGATGTTTGGACTATCAACAAGTGAAAGATGAGTATAAGCAACCAACTAGTTTATTACATTTGATTCTGATTCTAGAATGGAAATGGAGGTCATTTCCATGGAATCCATTACAAGTTTTCTGAGGACATCAAATCAGTACGATTCCATCATGGTTGTGGTTCACAAGTTAAGTAAGTTAGCTCACTTCATTGCAATGAATTCTACTAATTCAGCTAGTGAGGTATCTCAGATCTTCATCAGGGAGATAGTGAGGTTGCATGGTGTTCCCAAGAATATTATATCAAATAGAGGTTCCACGTTCACTTCTAGGTTTTGGAAGGAGTTGTTTGCAAACTTAGGGAGAGAGTTAGCTTTCAATACAACTTGTCATTTGAAGATATATGAACAGGCTGAGAGGGTTAACAATATTCTTGAGGATATGTTGAGGATCTATGTCATGCATCAGCAGAGGAAGTGGGAGGATTATCTTTCATTGGTGAAATTTGTATATAATAATGGGCATCAAGGATCCTTGAAGATGAGTCCATTTGAGGCACTCTATGGGCAGAGTTGTAATACTCCTATCAGTTGGAGTGATATAGTGAATAGTGTACTGATTGGACCATATATGTTTGTTGATATAGAGTAGGAGATGCAGGTTATTCGAACGAATTTGAAGGCAACACAAGACGAGAAGAAGAGTTGTGCAGATTATAATAGAGAATTCAAGGAGTTTCAGGTTAGGGAGCATGTGTACTTGTGCATCAAGCCCAAGAGGAGATCCTTGATGATTGTATCATGTGCCAATCTGGCACCCTTGTATCATGATCCTTTTGAGATCCTTGAGAAGAATGGACAAATGGCCTACCGACTTGCACTACCACCAACAATGAAATTCCATGATGTTTTCCATGTTTCACTGCTTAAGAGATATGTGTAGGATGTTGATCATTTGATTTATTGCTCTGTATTGTAGGTGGAACTAGAGGGAGAATTCCAACCAAAACATCAGTGCATTTTTCAATGGAAACAACTTATGCTCTGGAACCGAGCAATCGAGCAAGTTAATGTGCGGTGGAAGCACTTTGGTCCCGAGGAAGCTACATGGGAGATGGTTGATTAGATGTGGGCTTTGTATCCTTCTTTGTTTGTTGGTTGAGAAGATGTATCTAGTATATGTGTTTTGGTTTATATTTATATGTGCATATGTGTATTATAAATACTGCAATGAGTTGTGTTATAAAGCTCCAATAAGCAATATGTTGTAAATATTGCATCAATTTGTGTTATAAATCTCCAATAAGAAGTATGGTGTTCATGGTTTTAACAACTTGGTATGATGTAAATGTTGCATCAAGTTGTGTTATAAAGCTCCATGGGCAGCAAGTTTTTCTAGTTATAAGCATCTTTGAACACTAATGACGGTGTTCCCCTAAGGGGGATGGGGTTGTAAAATCCCCTGGTTGATTTTCCATGTAAATAAAATAAGACCAAGGTCATGGGACACATATTCCAAGTTGAATGGTGGGAAAAACATCATAGTGGGCATCCCTTTTGGATTATTAATGGCTATGGAAATTGGAAAAGGCATTGGCAAAAGAAAAGAGGCAATAATTGACATTTAATTATGAAAATAAAGGAACATAGGCGAAAAGGAAAATGAAGAGACATATTTGCATGCAAGGGAAATTACAGGAGAAAATATGGAAAATGAATAAAATAGAGGCATCAATGATAAAAAGGCTCCAGAGAAACAATTTCTTGCTTTTAAAATCCTTGAGTTAATCTCTCCTTTCATTCTTTCATTCTTTCATTCTCTCATTATCTCATACTCTTGCACAATTAGAGAATTCTTGGAGCATGCTTAGAGCACTCTAGAATTCACTTGGATTTGGAGAAATAATGCGAAGGAAAGAAAGGAAGCGCAAGGAGACAATTGGAACAGTAGCTACAACTAGATTTATTTGCAAGTAATAGGTTGCATGTATGATCTCCTTATTGGTTTTAGGATGCATGGTATATGTGTGTGGTTCCTTGGTTATGTGTTGTCAATGGCATGGATATTTGTTTGGATTGATAGTGGTTTAAACCTTGCCTTGTCGTTTCCTATATATCCATGGTGTTATGGGTTTCCCACATGTTTTTATGATTGGTGCTTAGGTTCCCTATGGCTGTGGGCTGGAACGAATGCTCAGGAGCCCTAGAACAACTTGGGTTGAGTTACTAGTTCATGGAGCCTGTCGATTGGGACAAATGCTCTAGAGCCTTGTGGGTTTACTTACTAGTCCCTAGAGTCACAGGTTGGAACAAATGTGTATAAATTTAATACAAAATATGCTACTGTTAAATACATAATCGCTTCTACAAAATATTTGCAGAATTTGAAACACAATTGCCAATCACAATATCATGAAGAAAGATCAATCACACATAACACACATAATTTACCAGGAAAACATATAGCTAAAAACCCCACTATATTCTATTATGTATTATATCATGGATCATGAAACCATTACATACAAAGCTCTAATCCGAGAGCCCTTAATACAATGGCTAACTGTCTCACACTTTCATACAAAAGTTACCAAGTTCCTTAGCCAATTTACTGTCTCCAGACAGCTTGCCTCCATTGCGCAATCCCAACTGATAGAAATCCCTAAATGAATGGAATCTTGTTTGCCTTTACTGCAAAATCCTCATGGGAACATCCAATTTGTGTGTGTTGTATATGTGCAACCGATAATGTCACAACTGGTATTCAACTGTCCCTTTCACCTACATCTCAACTGGGTCTCCACTGAATCTGACATGCATGTAGTTAATAGTAGTAAATCTTCAGTTGCATGTGAGGCCACTGATTGTGAATTAATTAATAATTAATTCACTTGATCTCTCACTAGTGTATCTCTAGTTACAACTAGCACAACTGAGCTTAACTCACTTAACTGAGTTAAACTATACAACTTTCATAACTACACTTCCAAATCTATTACAACTTCGAATCACTCAGTTACAACTAAGTCCACTTGCATGTCCCGCCAACCAACCACTCAACTCAAAATTCCTATAGCTAACTGATTTGCCACTTCAGTTAATTATTTCCAAGTGTTCATTCAGAATAGATTATTGTTTATTGTCCAACTAATATTAAGGGATAATAATAGTCGACATGCATCTATAAATAGACATGCAATCTATAAATAGAACTTGCACATACATCTATAAATAGACCTCATCTATAAATAGAATTTTCTCATGCATCTATATTCTATAAATATACATCCACCTTAAAATAGCCTGAGGCTCCATCCTAGTGTAGGTGCATAATTTTCACTAGGAACTTCTTGTTGAATCTCACACCCTCTCAATAAGAAAGGGATTATCCTTCACCTCGATCCTGTCTCTATGGTATTCGAATTTGCTCCTGGTGAGCGCCTTTGTCAGAATATCCACATCCTAATCTTTCGTAGGAATGTACTAAAGCAACATGATCTTCCTCTACTCAAAATATCTGAGATGATGATACCAGATATCTATATGCTTAGATCGATCATGAAACACAGGATTAATCGAGAGTTTAATGCAACTTTTATTATCACAATGAATCATTTTCGGATCTAAATGAGAACCAAACAAACCAACCAAGATCTTTCTCATCCAGATAGCCTCACATGCAGCTTGATTCGCTGCGATGTATTCCGCTTCCGTTGAACTAAGTGCCACGGATCTCTACTTCCTGTTGTACCAAGAAACAGTTGTAGATCCAATGCTAAAGATCCCCCTTGATGTTATCTTTCTATTCGATGGGATGCCTGCCCAATCTACATCTGTAAAGCCATGTAACTTCATCTCATCCATCTGTTTGTACCATAAACCATAATCAGATGTGCCCCTCAGGTATCTTAGGACATGCTTGCCTGCCTTCCAAAAGAGATTGGTAGGATTAACCATAGCTTGACTCAGTTGGTTAACTGCATAGAAAATGTCTGATCTCATGTTCACTAGATACATTAGTGAATCCACTAATTGTCGATAGACAGTAGCTTCCACTACCTCTCCAGAAGTAGCATCCTCTTTTCTCCAGTTTCCTGGAAGAGAAGTATACATGGGTTTGTAGCCCTCCATGTGAAACTTACCCAGTATCTCCCTTACATACTTGCCTTGAGACGCAAAAATTTCACCATCTCGCTACCATATTTCCGATCCAAGGAAATAATGAAGGAGGCCCATATCCTTCATCTCGAACTCTTTTGCAAGGTCCTCCTTGCATGAGTATATCAGCTGCTCATCACCACTCAATATTAAATCATCTTACCCTCCACCACAATTTGGTATAGGTTTGCATCCACTTCACTTTTGGTGAAGCCCAGTCTGGTGAAATATCTGTCTATCCAAGTGTACCAATCATGGGGTGTTTGCTTCAGTGCATACAACGCTCTTTTGAGTCAGCAAACATTCAACTCGTTGTTGAAGATCTCAAATCCTTCAGGCTGCTCTATGTACACCTCTTCCTAAATGATCCCATTGAGAAACGCGGTCTTCACATCCATTTGATGAATGCGCCAGCCCATCTGCACTGAGAGAGCAAGGATGGTCCTTATGGAAGAATACCTTACGACAAGTGAAAAGGTTTCTTAATAATCTATCCCCTCGATTTGTGAGAAGCCCCGGGCCACAAATCTAGCCTTGTATTTCTCAACACTCCCATCAGCAGCTTGCTTTACCTTGTAGATCCATCTCGAACCTACCATTAATTTATCAACTGGCTTTGGAACAATCTCCCAAGCACTGTTTTTGACAATGGAGTCATACTCCTCCACCATTGCATCGACCCATGTGGGATCTTGCATTGCTTCATGAAAGGAATATGGCTTAGTCACAATACATTTTCTCATGAGAGCCATGTATCCAGTAAATCGTTCAAGAGACTGTCTTTGTCTGCTCTGTGAAGTAGGGGCTCCTACATTCTGTGCAGCATCAAGTCTCATTCTATCAGCTTCTGTGGTACGCCTCGTGCCAGTTCTGATGGTTGGCTCTGCATGAGTCGACTCCTCCACTCCATTAACCTCCTCCTATGGCTGATCCACATCTAGAGACTCATATTTGGGAACCAAGAATTCCTCCTCCGCATGCAAGTATAACTCCCTCTCAAGCGACAAACACATGGCTTTCCCCTCATCGAATTTGATATCCTACAGTCATTCGACTATTTGGAAAATACACACAATAATTATGGGGTGTTTCTCTGTACCCCAAAAATATCCCAAATTCAACAGTCGACTCCAGCTTCTTCTTGGTGTCCTTGGTCACATGCACATAAACCTATGAGCCAAAAAACTTAGAGTGTGAAACATTCGGTTTCTTACCAGTGAAAGATTCTTCAGGTATACTCATGCCAAGTACTCTACAAGGAAAACGACTTTGCACATAAACCACAGTGTTGCATGCATCCACCCACAAATGCATTGGTAGGCCCTGATCATGCAACATCGCTCGTGTTGCACCCACAATCGTTCTGTTCTTCCTCTCCGCGACCCCATTTTGTTGTGGGTTATGAGGCGCTATGAGTTCTCTTCGAATTCCTTCTTTGCTGCAAAAGTGCTTGAATTCGTTAGAGATGTATTCTCCACCATTATCGCTCCTCAGAGCCTTCACTTGCTTCCCTGACTCTTTCTCCACCAATGCCTTAAATTCACAGAACTTTGAGAATGTTTGATCCTTATTCTGCATGAAGAAGATCTAGCATTTACGAGAAAATTCATCAACAAAAATAACATAGTACTTGTGTTTTGTTTTTGAAGCAACTGAGAATGGTCCACACACGTTTGTGTGAACTCTCTCAAGGATCCTCAAAGCATGGTTATCCTTTTCATCAAAGGTGTACTTTACATACTTCCCCATGGTGCAACCCTTGCACTGATATAACTGAGCAAGTGTTCCCATTGGAATTCCATTAGATATTTGCTGCATGACTTTCAAGGCTCCATGATGAAGATGTACCAATCGCATGTGTCATAATTCTCCCTCATCCCAGCTCACCACTTTTTCCTCCTTTCCCATCATGGCAGCGCAGCCAACTACCTCCATCTTGTAGATATTCTTAACTCGAATCCCTATCCTCTTGGCTTGACCCATTGTTTTATGTCGTAGGAAATCTTTTCCTTTATTTAAAACAACGTCATAGCCTTTATCCTCCAACATTGCGACTGAGACCAAATTTTTCTTCAGACCTGGAACATGCATAACATCTTTCAATTGAAATGGTTTACCTGACTCCCTCTAAAAGGTAATGGTACCAATGCCAGTTGCATTGTATCGTCCATCGTCGCCCATCTCTATATGAAATTGGAGATCTTTCTCCTCCAAGTCATTGAAAATTTCCTTATCTCCCGTCATGTGAAAGGAAGTGCCACTATCCAAATACCACACCGATCCCAATGCACTTGGCACCATGCATGCGATCAGGAGAAGTCAAGTTCAAAATGCAAGGCAAGGGCCTCACCAGCTGCAGCTCCAGCATCCTTCTTGTTCTTCTTCTTTTGCGGACATTTAGTAGCAAGATGCCCATGTTTGTGACAGTGAAAACACTTCACCTTGGACATATCCAAATTCTTGCCTTTAGACTCGGATTTGGAATAGAATTTATTCCCCTTCCCCTTCTTTGCCTTGGCATCCAAAGCATAATCCTCTTCATCATCATGCTTAGATGAATATCCATCTCTGGTGCTCCGCCTAAACTCCTCCTGTACTAGATCCATCAAGAGTGTACACAGTATGTGGCTGCTATTTAAATCAGAGAGTAATGTTTCATAGATTGCAGTATATATCTTTAATATAAGAGTACACGGATGCAGCAAGTAAATTCTAATTTCGATTAAACGAAAACCAAATCCTCTAATGAAATCAAATCCTACAACATTTCAAATAACAGCAATATCAGTGAAGAGTACAGTAGTGATAACCCTTCTCTTCGAAACTGATTAAATCTAAATCAAATGCATTCTTTAGTAAAACAATAATGATATCAATATGAGAGTCTAACAGCAGTATTTAATACTCGTTATAGTTTATCACATTGATCAGAACAATTATCTAAGAAACTCAATCCGAAAGAGAAAGGAAACTAAATAAATAACAATATTGTAAACTATATAAAACAGAACTATTCGGTCAACACAGGAAAATAATGAACAACAAAGGAAATAGAATCATAGAAAGTAATAATACTATCAAACCATCACACTTGCGATAATCGGAAATGTATGACACAGATGAAGCAGTGAATTCCACCAGGAGTCGGGCCCTTAGCCACCAGCGAGCACTGCTAGATTACTTCAGATGATGCGAATGAAAACAGCAACTTCAATTAATCATTGAACTTGATTCATATTACAATGTAATTTCATTCTTCAACTATACAGTCTGTAATTAAGCTTACAATTTGGAAAAACAACAGGCATCCCTGTCTTCCTACAATTGTTTCCTATTATAGTCAGAAAGGGTAAAAAGTAAATAGTAAATGTGATCCCTCAAGATCGGGAGATCCTGAGGGATTCGCAACCAATTTCCATCTTTAATACATCTTCCTCTTTTTGCGTTGATCTCATTGATTCGTTCTTAGCCTTGTCCACAACCGATTCATTCCTTTCTTTGCTTGTCAAATTTGGCTGTGCCAACAACAGGGAACAACAATCGTTCCTTGCCCATTTTCTCACATAAAGAAGGGAAAACGTTAGTTAAATCACAACTACAATCATTCCTCATTTCTTACGATAATTCCTTAATAGATTAGCGCATTAAGACATGAAAAAGATAAGAATTAAGGATAACAAGGATGAACTTACTAGCAAATACATACCCATTTCGCAACCCAACATACTTCCCTACTTACTCTGTTTCATGTCCTCATGAAAATAAGTAATTTCGATGGAGTGTAGTTAAAGAGTAGGCTAGAGAAGGGGCATCAGAGATTGGTCTGAAACGATGATGTTGAGCTAATAGTGCAAAAGAGGTCCTTTCCTCTCCTTCAAGTAATTCATAGGTGGCCTGCTAACCTTCGGGAGGATACCAAAATGTTGGTTGATAAAAGGTGCTTTTTAAACTCCTAATTATCCTCACATTAATTATCAATCCAGGCAAGTCCTTTTATTTCAAGAGTGTACACAGTATGTGGCTGCTATTTAAATCAGAGAGTAATGTTTCATAGATTGCAGTATAGATATTTTAATACAAGAGTAAACGGATGCAGCAAGTAAATTCTAATTGCAATTAAACGAAATCTCAATCCTCTAATGAAATCAAATCCTACAGCATTTCAAGTAACAACAATATTAGTGAGGAGTACAGTAGTGATAACCCTTCTCTTCGAAACTGATTAAATCTAAATCAAATGCATTCTTCAATAAAACAACAATGATATCAATATGAGAGCCTAACAACAGTAGTTAATACTCATTACAGTTGATCACATTGAGCAGAACAATTATCTAAGAAACTCAATCCGAAAGCGGAAGGAAACTAAATAAATAACAATACTTGTAAATTATATAAAACAGAACTATTCAGTTAACACAGGAAAATAATGAACAACAAAGGAAATAGAATCACATAAAGTGATAATACTATCAAACCATCACACTTGCGATAATCATAAATGTATGACACAGATGAAGCAGTGAATTCCACCGGGATTCGGGCCCTTAGCCACTTGTTGTGACCAGCAACAACCCCCATTTTTATTTAATATTAGTAATAATGCTAAATAAATGGGGACCCTTAGTTAAAAAATCCAAAAAATTAATTAGGATTTGTTTTCCTTTTCAAATAAAACTTTATATCATAAACTTAGAGAAATCCCTTAGAAAGAACATTAAGAAACACTTAAGCTTATGATAGATTACAATAAAATTTCTCTTTAAACAAAATAGCGCATCCATAGCAAAATGGTATATATATCTTTTATAAAACTGAAAATGGATTTCGCGCTTTTGCGATAATGCGATCCCAAAAAGCCTATACAATAAACATATTGGTCGCAGATCGCATAGCGCAGAAAACAGAAATGATAAACGAATACCTTTTGCGCTATTTACAATTTTGCGCTTTTGCGAGATTTGCGATGTGCGCTTTTGTGCTATTTCGCAATTTGTGTTTTTTGCGCTATTTTACATAACTGCAATGGCTTCATTTTGCGATATTGCGATATTGCGCAGCAAATCGCAGATCGCAATGTCGCAGATTCATGTAGGCGCGTTGTTCAAAGGAAATCTTCCCATATATCAAATCTGTTATGCGCTTTAATGATTAGATTAAATGATTGGATTGACAATTAATGGTAAATGAGATTTTGTTTTGATTGAAAGTCGTTTCACGATTAAAATAATATATTTCATCCGCCTTCGCATTTAAAACAGTCTCATCACCTTTCTTATGCCATTACTCTCATTTAACTCATAAAACGCAGGCACGAAGGAGCAAACGTCTATACAAAGCTTTCACAGAACATTATGGGTAAGAAGGAGAAGAGCTCGAATTCTGAAAACAGAGAAATGGCTTCACTATATGCAGACACCGCTTGCAATAAGGATGCTGGTATATCCACTTGGGAAGGAATGTATAATTTGCTGGAAGAAGAAAATCCTGTGGTATTAAAAGTTACGGCTACAGCAGGTTCTAGTAATACATCTGAAGCAACCCTCAAAGAACTGGCTTGTTCACTTCTGCATAGGATAGCGGCAAGGCCAAGGATTCTCCCATATACGAACATGGTGAAATGGGTGCTGGACAGCACCGATATTTCAGACAGGCAATTTAGAACTCCATCTCAAGAGCTAATCGGGTCATTCACCATGGAAGATGTGAGGCTGATGTATAAGTTGCCGGAACCTCATGCGACTTATAATAAGCAATTTATGGAAGAATTTGCCAGAGAACATGCGAATTTGTCAGAATGCACACAGGAATGGACCAAAAGAGATGAACCATTGAAGAAAAACAAACACGGGTGGACAGTACCAAAAAAGGATGTTTTAGACGCTGTTCACAAGTTCAAATATCCAAGTGGGCAAATTGACACAGTTTCTACCACAAGATAAGGTATGTAAGTTTGCCAAAATTTATCCTCTATAGAGCTTTTAGAAGTTACTGAAGAAGCTGTTGGAGGTCAAAAGTTCTCAGAGAAACATAAAGCTCCCCTTGAGAAAAATCGGGAGTTGAAGAAGACTTGAAATAACTGCAAAACAAAATGAGGAAACATTGACCAAAGTCAAGGCACTTCATGCTGAGTAAGGAAAAAGATGTGGAGCGTGTTTGGCACAGAGGAAAATTACTGCGAAAGGTCAAATCGATAAAAACGAAACTACTTTGGCTAAAGTATGATATGAGAAAATGGCGAAGCAAAATCAAGATAAAATTGCAAAATTAATAACAGAGCAATAAGCTCAAATAAAGGAAAATGCACAAATCAGAAGGGCAGAAAAGGCAGCAGAGGAGGCGGCTACAGCGGCAAACATTCATACTGATTGCATAAATGAAAATTTACACAAAGCTAATTTGATTCTTGAAACTGTTCCAGGATATCTCCCACAGGAAAATCAACTGCAAACAGAATGGAGGCAAAAGGCAGAAGAAAGAGCAAAATCTATCCAAGGGCTGACAAGATTGAATTGGGACTCATACTGGATGTACTTGGTGAAGCCACACAGTCAGCATAGTGCGCTCAATTGTATCATCAATGCTACAGAGAAGATTGCTCCTACGCTTGCCGACTCTGTCTTTTCAGGACAGTTGAATTCTGAAGTCGGTCAACCGCATCTTCTCAAAACTATGCTAGATGCCTGCAAGCTTAAAGATCAAGTTAATAGATAGATAGATTTAGTTTTAATTTCATTGTATTTTAGCCTAGGAAAAGGACGGTCATTGAACCGAATCCTTAATTTTTGTAATAAACTATTTTTAGATTTAGTTAAGTAGTATTTAAACCCTTCTCATGCATTTAGAGAGGGGTCCTGGATCTTAATATTTTTTGACTTGGAGATTGCATTTTTGTACTCCATTGTCTTATATATTTTTAAAAAGGATCACATCTGGTGATTTTTATGCGGAATTATCTTTAAAGTGTTGCATTCATGTACCTTGGAATTTGATTTTGCATCAGAGTTACTGGATTAGAGTATCAGATTTCATTTGAAAGTCTTCAAGATGAATAAGGTATTTCTATCTGTTCACTGTTGATTTCTTTTGTCTTATGATATTCACTTTAAAATTGCTATCATTTATATATATTTGTTTTCACAACGCTTCTTTTTATATATCATTTCTAAGTATAATTGAAACGTTATCTTTCATAAGTATATATAGATGGTATACAATGATGAATGCAATATGCTAATACAACTCTGTTTAATTTCTTAAACAGAGTTATCTTTATTTGTTTCTGCACATTTCAATTTAAATAATAATACATTTCATGGTTATTGTTAAATTGGAACAATCTTGTATTCACATATAATTACCCGGGTTAGTGTTAGAATTTCTTTATCAGTATTTAGTCTAAATTAGATAGTTTTTATTTCAATTAATTTAGTCCCATTTTCACTCATCCAAACCAATCCATTTAGTTATAAGGAAACTGGTCCTTTAAATCCAGTCGGAGCCACCATACCAAACGGAAAAGGAGCTGTCCTAAGGTCCCGACCGGGTGGTTTTCCCCAATGTTTGAAGCAGAGATTTTCTAGGCTTCAACATTTTTGGCGCTAGAAGGAGGGCATGAGCTATGAATGGCAAGTAAATCTTTATCCACAAGCCATTCTGAGAGCAAAACACCCTCATCAACTTCTTCAATTTCTTCTAAAATACAAAATCCTAGAGAAGAAATTGCGAAGAATATTCATACACCCACTACCAAAATCTCAAAACATTCAGACAAGCAATCTCCTGAGTCTCCTGAAGTACAAGATTTAATCCATAAATTGAAAGGATTCTCATTATCTCTTAAAGAGTCTGAAATATCTGAAGGTAGTGTAAGCTCAAAATTTGTTCCTTCAAAACCGGTTACTAGGTCGCAAAGTGAAAAAATTGGTATTCCTCCGAAAGAATTTCCTTTACCTAGTAAGGGAAAAACAAAAAGAAAAACTCAATCGGAATCAGTAAGTGATATAAGTTCAACATCTAATATTCAAATACCTTTCCGAAATCCCATCTCAACAAAGTACAATTGTTTCCATATCATCTCCTCAATCATCATCAATCTCAACATCATCTATTCCAACAACTTCTATTCAAACACCACCAGTTTCTACTACTCCTCCAATAGTTGTTCCAATAATGGCTAGACCATGGGCTACTCCAGGGGCAGTCAACATGGCTGCACCTTTACATGATTTACCAGACAATCCTGGAAAATGGCTTCCAAAGTTTAGCCCAGATCTTAACATTCAAGCTGAAGAACATATCAATAACTTTATGCTGGCTATTAATTTGAATGGAGTCACACATGAGGATGTTGTAGTTAGACTATTCCCTTATACTCTTCAAGGAGTAGCAGGATCATGGTACTTTTCATTACCATTAGGATCCATAACAAGTTGGGCCATTTTTGCAGATCATTTTTTAGCCAAATTTGGAGATGACCGATCAATAGCAACTTTACTCAATGACCTCTCAAATTTGAAGATAGAACCCAAGGAACCCATTAAAGAATTCAACGCTAGATTCAACAAACTCTTGAACAAAATCCACACAGATTCACAACCCAGTGAACAAGTCAGAATTGAATGGTACATAACTGCCTTACCCTCAAACATAGCAATTTTTGTAGATAGAGCTGCAAAACCTACGTTAGCTGAGAATATGAAAGAGGCTATTGCAGTAGAAAAACGAATTATTTCTCTAGAAAAGAAAAATGCTATTGAGGAAAGGAAATCAAAGAAAGTCAGCTTCAAAGATGATTCAAAGAAAAATGCCAAAGACCCATATGACATGGAAGGTTTACAGAAAGTCCTTAAAACCATGTCAAATGAAATGGTTAAAATTAAAAAACAAGTAGCTAAAACTTCTACCAAGAAACCATTCCGAAATTTCAGAAGAAACCAAGTTGAATCTAAACCTCCTAATGCAATCTCTAATGCAGAATCAGAAGAAGAGGAAGAAGAAGAAGATACATCTCTAGTATCAGATGAGGAAGATGAAAATGAAGAAATAGCTGAATTGAATGGAATGTGGGATTTTATTCTCCCTAATTCTGATAGTGAAGAAGCTATGCTTGTAAGTACTAGGAGTAAATCTATATCGGAACCAGTGCAAACAGTTCCTAAAAAGAAAATTACAACTCCAAGTACCAAAGACAAATCCCCTGTAAAGAAAACTTCTCCATTACCTACTCAAAATCAGCCATCTTCTTCTAATCCTCCCACATCGACAACAAAGACTTTATTAGTGTCAGATCCTATGGAGTACAACATTTTTGAAGACATGAAAAAGATCAAAGCCAACATTTCATTACATGAACTCAGCAAACTAAAACACCAGCAAAAGTTGCTATTGAAAGAATTAAACGCTACACCAATTTCTCCTTTACCAAGTGGTGTAGTTGCAAAAGCAGCTAGAGGAGCTGGTAAGCCACCAGATAAGGTAGATGCTACTGATACAGTGCTCATTGGAGAAAAGTCAAATTCTCAAACTCTTCCTTTTCTTTTGACTTATGAGATGTACAATAAAAATCTACACAATTGTTTGATTGATTCTGGAGCCTCCTCCAATATAATGCCTACTTCTGTCTGTGCTAAATTGAATATCGAACCACAGAAATCAGCAGTTCATATCGTTCAATTGGATCGCTCTAAAGTTCAAGTTGTAGGAGAAATCAATTCAGTTACTATCAGATTAGCTTCTGATCCTAGGATTGTCCAAAGAATTGATATTTTAATTACTGATATTCCTGAATTCTATGGATTAATCTTAAGCAGGGACTGGTCTGCAAAAATTAATGGTTATATCTCAACTGATTATTCACATATGTGGCTTCCCTACAAAGGGAAACCAAATCAAATCAAAATTGAACGAGAAAAACATATGATGCACACTGTCACTGAATTCGAACAACCTAATGATCCTGTGGCATTCAACAACAATATTCTTGGAGGTTATTCTGCTGAATTATTTCTGGGAAACTTCGAAGCACCTCAATCACCTTTTTCTGTAAATACTTTTGTTTCTCAAATAAAAAAAAATTCACAATCTGATCCTTCCAGAATTGTAAATATTTCTGATATAATTGTAGATAAGCCAATAGATAAATCTTTATTTTGGTCGTTATATTTTGATGGATCAAAGTCTAGTGATGGAGCTGGAGCTGGATGCATCTTAATTGATCCAGATGGTGAGAAAACTATGCTGTCATGTAGGTTAGAATTTGAGTGTACTAACAATACTGCAGAATATGAAGCCTTGGTTCAAGGACTTTATAAAGCTATAGGGTTAGATGTTAAATACTTGAAAGTCTTTGGTGATTCCGAAATTGTCATAAAGCAAGTTAGGAATACTATTCATTGCCTTTCAGGACATCTTAAACACTATCAAACCCTAGTACAAGATCTCACCACTCATTTTTTAGCATTCAATATTTCTCTTATTCCTAGGAATCAGAATACATCAGCTGACTTGTTAGCTAATGTTGCATCTAAACTCCTACCTGCTGAAGATTGCAGTCCTGATAGGTTTTCTGTAGAATTGATTTTTCGTCCATTTGTCCCAGATAATGTTACAAATTGGAGAGTATTCTATCATGATCAAGATATTCTAAATTTCATGACTTCAGAGAAATCATATGATGAGCAAATTATTGACGAAGATGATCATGATTTACAAATTGCTTCAAAAGATAATGAAAATCCCATTCCGAAATCTGTTGTTAAATTAGAGGATTTATATGACATTAAAGACAGATTCAAGAAAGTCACTAATGCTAAACTTCAAAGTTCCACTTTGAAGTTTGAATTAGTAAATCTTAGTTCTGATTCTAAACCTCAAAACGTTAACTTAGGACTCAAAGAAGAAAGGAATGCATTCATTAAACTTCTGAACAAGTATAAAAACGTTTTTTCTTGGAATTATGATGATTTAAAAACGTATGATACTTCAATTATTCAACACACAATTCCAATGCTTCCTGATATTAAACCTGTTCAATAGAAGTTGAGAAAGATTCATCCAAATCTCGAAAGTCAAATCAAATCAGAACTTAATAAACTTTTAAAAGCCAAAATCATTTTTCTAGTCAGACACTCCAATTGGGTTTCCAATATGGTACCTGTCAGGAAGAATAATGGTGATATAAGAATCTGTATTGATTTCAGAAATTTAAACAAGGCATGTTTAAAAGACAATTTCCCATTGCCAACCATGGAACAGATACTTCAAAAGGTAGCTGGTTCTGAACTTATGTCCTTTCTCGATGGATTTTCAGGCTATAATCAAGTTTTAGTTCATCCAGATGACAGATTGAAAACAACTTTCAGAACAAAATGGGGAACTTATGCTTATCAGAAAATTCCTTTTTGTCTAATAAATGCAGGAGCAACTTTTCAAAGAGCCATGGACATAGCATTTAAAGGTCTGATCAATAAATCAGTTGTTGTTTATCTTGATGACATAACAATATTTTCAAAAAAGAGAGCCAATCATCTACATGATTTAAAACAAATATTTGAAAGATGTAGAAGATTTGGTATTTCCTTAAATCCAAAGAAATCTTTCTTTGCTTTGGGTGAAGGAAAACTCTTGGGATTTGTTGTGTCAAAAGATGGTATATATATTGATCCAGACAGAGTGAAAGAAATTTTTGATATTTCTTTACCTCATAACAAAAAATCCATGCAATCATTTCTTGGACAGATCAATTTTGTTAAAAGATTCATTCCTGATTTTTCTTTAATTGTTTTACCTATGCAAAATATGATCAAGAAGAATTCAGTATTCAAATGGGGACATAAAGAGAAAGAAGCTTTTGATGCAATCAAACAAGCGATCATTAATGCACCAGCATTGAATACCCCGGATTTTTCTAAATATTTTACTTTGTATACTCTGGCCACCGAAACATCCTATGCAGCTGTTTTAACACAACTCAATGATCAAGAAATCGAAGCACCAATTTCTTTCTTTAGCTCAAATCTGCAAGGAGTTGAGCTTAATTATTCCGATGTTGAAAAACAAGTCTTTGCTGTGTTTAAATCAATCAAACATTTCAGACCTTTTCTCTTAAAAACACATACAAAAATCATTGTCCCATTCTCTGCAATAAGGCAATTATTAATTCAAAAAGAAGTAGGAGAAAAGAGAGCTAACTGGGTAACAGCCTTGCAAGAATATGATATTGATATTAAACCAGCTAAGCTTGTTAGAGGACAAGGTTTTTGCAGATTATTGGCAGGAGCTCATAACATACCAGAAAATCAAGATTCAAATCAAGATATTCAAGTAAGTCAGATAAGTGTTATAGATTCTGAATCTCAGTATGCTGATCTTATCTATTACTTGAAAAATGGGTATGCTCCTTATAATCTCAGCTATAAGAGTAAACGCGCTTTAAGGTTAAAGGCTATTAAATATGAGATCATTGATAATGTGTTATTTAGGAAAAATTATGATTCAATTTTATTAAGATGTCTTGAAAAGACTGAAGCTGAAAAGGTTTTGCAGGAGTTGCATGATGGACCAGCAGGAGGTCATTTTGGAGGTGATACCAAAGCTCACAAAATAATTCACGCTGGTTATTACTGGCCTACCCTTTTTAAAGATACGCATGATTACGTAAGGAAGTGCCGAATTTGTCAAACTGCAAGTGGAAGACAAAGGAAACCATTTTTTCCTTTGCAACTAGTGACTATTGAGCAACCATTCGAACAATGGGGGCTTGACATTATTGGTGATATAGTACCTCATTCTTCCAAACAGCACAAGTACATCCTTACTGCAACTAATTACTTTACAAAATGGGTAGAGGCAATCCCGTTGAAGGTAGCGAATTCTGATGCAATTATTGATTTCATAGATCAATTCATCATAACCAGGTTTGGTGTACCTAACGCTCTAGTCTTTGATAATGCATCTTACTTCTTTGGAAATAGTTTAATAGAATTTTCAGTCAAAAGAGGTTTTAAATTAAAATATTCAGCAAATTATTATCCACAAGGTAATGGTTTGGCTGAATCCACTAACAAAAACCTTATCAAAATCATTAAAAGGACCGTTGATCAAAATCAAAAGAATTGGCACAAATATTTAATCTTTGCATTATGGGCTGATTGTATCACTGAAAAAGCTTCAATAGGGACTTCACCTTTCAATTTGGTTTATGGAAAAGAAGCTGTGATACCATCAAATTTAACTCTTCCATCACTAGCCCTAGTGCAATTTATTGAAGAAAATCCTTCTTCATCCATTCAATTAAGATATGATCAAATCCTTAAACTAGAAAAAGATAGAGATAAAGCAAAAATTATTCATGAAAAACATCAACAGCTTGTAAAATCTTCTTTTGATGCAAGTTCTACCGGCTCAAAAAAATTTTCAATTGGTGATCTTGTTCTGAAATGGGATAAAGCACACGAAGAAAAAGGTAAACATACCAAATTTAAGAAAATGTGGCTTGAACCATTTCAGATCGTTGAAAAGACAGGCTCAAATACATTCATAGTCCAAGATCTAATAGGTAAGAGAGAATCTCTTCCTGTAAATGGGCTTATCTTGAAGAAATTCTTTTCATAAGGAGGTAACCCCTTCTTAAACTGTACATATTCCTTTCTGCAGAGTTTTTGACTGTTTTTTGCAAATAAAGGTTGTTAATGAGTCTATAATTGACTGTTTACTATTTAGGAAAATTTCTTAGGAAGAATATTATAAATATTTATTTTGTGTAAATAAGAATTTTTAGAGTGATGATCACAGTTTTTGGATAGTTTAAAATAAGATGTTAAACTTTGAAAGATTATTCCAATCATTTGCATGATCTTTTGAAAACTTGAGAAGAATGTAAATCATCATAAGTTTATTAAGCAGAGAAAGGTTATCTATCAAAGTAAAGATTTGTTTCAAAGTTTTGGAACTCAAAAAACTCTGAAAAATGTCATCCATTGATTCTTAAGGATAAAACTATTTCACCCCATCCATTTAAGTTGTGATTTTTTAGAAATTAATTCTAAGAAATTATATGAAAATTTAAGAGATAAGAGGTCTCATTATGAGCTGACTTACCATGTTCATAAGAAGTAATAAAACTGACATTACCAATACTGCATACCAAAACAGGGTAATGGCTTATAAATATAAGACAAGGGGTCTCATCACGAGCCAGCTTGTTCAGTTTAAATATAACTAGTGAATGGCATTGTTATTAACTGGCCACCAAACCAGAACAATGGCTCTTAAAATAAAAAATAAGTAAAAGACAAAAACATGAGATAATAAGTCTTATGAATTTATCTTTTAAGAAGTCATAATTTTAGTTGGATGGGACAATGAATGGTTAATGGTTTAAAGGTAACCCTGTCGAGACTATGAACGTTTGCTGGCAGCAGAGGCAATACCTATGGCAATAGAGTATATTATAAAACCAAAACTTGGAGAAATCCACTTAATTCATTATTAACACCAATCAAAGCTTGAGATAACCCAAAAATGTTCTTATTCTTAAGGAATTAGAAATAAATTGTGAATGATTTTTTACTTTTTCTTCATAGTTACATTTTATTTGAATTATCCTAAGGTAGTTTTCATTATCTTTAAAAATCTTTACTTACTAAAGATATAGTGTTCATTTTATTTTTTCAGAGATAGCTGTTTCTTTTAGTGAATCGCCAATTGTTGTGACCAGCAACAACCCCCCTTTTTATTTAATATTAGTAATAATGCTAAATAAATGGGGACCCTTAGTTAAAAAATCCAAAAAATTAATTAGGATTTGTTTTCCTTTTCAAATAAAACTTTCTATCATAAACTTAGAGAAATCCCTTAGAAAGAACATTAAGAAACACTTAATTTTATGATAGATTACAATAAAATTTCTATTTAAACAAAATAGCGCATCCATAGCAAAATGGTATATATATCTGTTATAAAACTGAAAATGCGATTTCGCGCTTTTGCGATAATGCGATCCCAAAAAGCCTATACAATAAACATATTGGTCGCAGATCGCATAGCGCAGAAAACAGAAATGATAAACGAATACCTTTTGCGCTATTTACAATTTTGCGCTTTTGCGAGATTTGCGATGTGCGCTTTTGCGTTATTTCGCAATTTGTGTTTTTTGCGCTATTTTACATAACTGCGATGGCTTCATTTTGCGATATTGCGATATTGCGACATTGTGATATTGCGATATTGCGCAGCAAATCGTAGATCGCAATGTCGCAGATTCATGTAGGCGCGTTGTTCAAAGGCAATCTTCTCATATATCAAATCTGTTACGTGCTTTAATGATTAGATTAAATGATTGGATTGACAATTAATGGTAAATGAGATTTTGTTTTGATTGACAGTCGTTTCACGATTAAAATAATATATTTCATCCGCCTTCGCATTTAAAATAGTCTCATCACCTTTCTTATGCCATTACTCTCATTTAACTCGTAAAACGCAGGCACGAAGGAGCAAACGTCTATACAAAGCTTTCACTAAACACTATGGGTAAGAAGGAGAAGAGCTCGAATTCTGAAAACAGAGAAATGGCTTCACTATATGCAGACACCACTTGCAATAAGGATGCTGGTATATCCACTTGGGAAGGAATGTATAATTTGCTGGAGGAAGAAAATCCTGTGGTATTAAAAGTTACGGCTACAGCATGTTCTAGTAATACGTCTGAAGCAACCCTCAAAGAAATGGCTTGTTCCTTTCTGCATAGGATAGCGGTAAGGTCGAGGATTCTCCCGTATATGGACATGGTGAAATGGGTGTTGGACAACACCGATATTTCAGATAGGAAATTTAGAACTCCATCTCAAGAGCTAATCGGGTCATTCATCATGGAAGATGTGAGGCTGATGTATAAGTTGTCGGAACCTCATGCGACTTATAATAAGCAATTTATGGAAGAATTTTCCAGAGAACATGCGAATTTGTCAGAATACACACAGGAATGGACCAAAAGAGATGAACCATTGAAGAAAAACAAACACGGGTGGATAGTACCAAAAAAGGATGTTTTAGACGCTGTTCACAAGTTCAAATGTACAAGTGGGCAATTTGACACAGTTTCTACCACAAGATAAGGTATGTAAGTTTGCCAAAATTATCCTCTATAGAGATTTTAGAAGTTACTAAAGAAGCTGTTGGAGGTCAGGAGTTCTCAGGGAAACATAAAGCTCTTCTTGAGAAAAGTCGGGAGTTGAAGAGACTTGAAATAACTGTAAGGCAAAATGAGGAAACATTGACCAAATTCAAGGCACTTAACGCTGAGCAAGAAAAAAGACGTGGAGCGTGTTCGGCACAGAGAAAAACTATTGCAAAAGGTCAAAACTATAAAAAAGAAACTACTTTGGCTGAAGTATGATATGAGAAAATGGTGAAGCAAAATCAAGATGAAATTGCAAAATTAATAACAGAACAAAAAGCTCCAATAAAGGAAAATACACAAAGAAAAGGCAGCGGCAGAGGTGGCTACAGCGGCAAACATTCTTACTGATTGTGTAAATGATAATTTACACAAAGCAAATTTGATTTCAGAAACTATTCCAGGATATCTCCCACAGGCACATCAACTACAAATAAAATGGAGGAAAAAGGCACAAGAAAGAGCAAAATCTATCCAAGGGCTGACAAGATTAAATTGGGACTCATACTGGGCGTACTTGGTGAAGCCACACAGTCAGCACAGTGCGCTCAATTGTATCATCAATGCTACAGAGAAGATTGCGCCTACACTTGCCGACTCTGTCTTTTCAGGACAGTTGAATGCTGAAGTTGGTCAACCACATCTTCTCAAAACTATGCTAGATGCCTGCAAGTTTAAAGATCAAGTTCATAGATAGTTAGATTTAGTTTTAATTTCACTGTATTTTAGCCTAGGAAAAGAACGGTCATTGAACCGAATCCTCAATTTTTGTAATAGACTATTTTTAGATTTAGTTAAGTAGTATTTAAACCCTTCTCATGCATTTAGAGAGGGGTCCTGGATCTTAATATTTTTTGACTTGGAGATTGCATTTCTGTACTCCATTGTCTTATATATTTTTAAAAAGGATCACATCTGGTGATTTTTATGCGGAATTATCTTTGAAGTGTTGCATTTTTGTACCTTGGAATTTGATTTTGCATCAGAGTTACTAGATTAGAGTATCAGATTTCATTTGAAAGTCTTCAAGATGAATAAGGTATTTCTATCTGTTCACTGTTGATTTCTTTTGTCTTATGATATTCGCTTTAAAAAATTGCTATCATTTATATATATTTATTTTCACAACGCTTCTTTTTATATATCATTTCTGAGTATAATTGAAACATTATCTTTCATAAGTATATATAGATGGTATACAATGATGAATGCAATATGCTAATACAACTCTGTTTAATTTCTTAAACAGAGTTATCTTTATTTGTTTCTGCATATTTTAATTTAAATAATAATACATTTTCATGGTTATTGTTAAATTGGAACAATCTTAAGTTGTATTCACATATAATTACCCGGGTTAGTGTTAGAATTTCTTTATCAGTATTTAGTTTAAATTAGATAGTTTTTATTTCAGTTAATTTAGTCCCATTTTCACCCATCCAAACCAATCCATTTAGTTATAAGGAAACTGGTCCTTTAAATCCAGTCGGAGCCACCATACCAAACGGAAAAGGAGCTGTCCTAAGGTCCCGACCGGGTGGTTTTCCCCAATGTTTGAAGCAGAGATTTTCTAGGCTTCAACACCACCAGGAGGCACTGCTAGATTACTTCAAATGATGCGAATGAAAACAATAACTTCAATTAATCATCGAACTTGAGTCATATTACAATGTAATTTTGTTCTTCAACTATACAGTCTGCAATTAAGCTTGCAATTTGGAAAAACAACAGGTGTCCCTGTCTTCTTGCAATCGTTTCCTTTTATAGTCAGAAAGGGTAAAAAGTAAATAGTAAATGTGATCCCTCGGGATCGGGAGATCCTGAGGGATTCGTAACCAATTTCCATCTTTAAGACATCTTCCTCTATTTTTCATTGATCTCATTGATTCGTTCTTAGCCTTGTTCGCAACCGATTCATTCCTTTCTTTTCTTGTCGAATTTGGCTATGCCAACAGCAAGGAACTACAATCGTTCCTTGTCCATTTTCCTGCATAAGGAAGGGTAAACGTTTGTTAAATCACAACTGTAATAATTCCTCATTTTTTACCATAATTCCTTAATATATTAGCACATTAAGACATGAAAAAGATAAGAATTAAGGATAACGAGGATGAAGTTACTAACAAATACATACCTATTTCGCAACCCAACATACTCCCCTACTATCTCTGTTTCATGTCCTCATGAAAATAAGTAATTCCAATCGAGTGCAGGTAAAGAGTAGGTTGGATAAGGGGCATCAAAGATTGGTCTGAAACCATGATGTTGAGCTAATAGTGCAAAATTCGTTCTTTCCTCTCCTTCAAGCAATTCATAAGTGGCCTGGTAACCTTTGGGAGGATACCAAATGATAGGGCTACGAAACCGACAGCCTAACCAATAAGGTCCCTCTCTTAAGATGAGGTTGCTATAGGTGATAAAAAAGTCTGTAGTTGCTTTAAAATTTCTATAATGAAATGGCTCTCTATCATGAACACTACCAGCAGAGACAGCCCACCTAATCTTGGATGCAATCATAGAACTTTCTCGAATGGATTGAAAATATAACACTCCAGTTTGTACAATTCCTTTATGAATAGGCCCTAAGACTTGAATTACTCCTTCCCATTTCATCAGACTCTTTTGGTTGTCAAGAATTTTCAAAGGATGCTTAGGTTCGCTTCTCATCATAAGATCCAACCCATGCTCTTGTTTTTGGAAGGCGTTATGAGCTTTGAACCATTTAACTTGATTTACTGCAAACTAAATAAAGGCCTGGAACTGAATATCTCCCACGAAAGAGTTGGGGTTCTTTTCCACTTCATCTGCTAATACAAATTGTGCAAGTAAAATTCACATAGAAACCTTTGAACCTTTACACCATACAGTTTGCAACAACGTATAAAATCTTTGACTGTGTTTAATTCTGTTAGAGTCGATCTCTTCATCCCTCCGTCAGAGATCAAAATCTCTTTTGTTGCATTTCATTTTAGGTGTCTCATTCAGTTTAGTCAGTTGCATTCCATTAGGAGCATGGATCATCTGACAGAAGGGTCTTTTCACTCATATCCCTCATGTCATGTACTTGTTGGTCTGTATCTGTTCATCAAAGTTCATCGAAATCGTTTACAATCATTCACAGTCAATGTTTGGTATTTTGGTGGGAAAAGAGTCTTTTTAGGGTTTTCAATCTCATTAGGTCTAGGGCTTCGCAAATTTAGTCTTCAAAGTGTCCAATAATGCCAACAGTCACATGAGGAAGCTTCAAATAAAGTTTCACTGCAAAAATTTCATCATCGCAATATTTGATCATGATTCTTCTTCAAAACTCTGTTTTGAAGAAAAATCGTACATTTTATCTTTTGTAATAAACATAATGTAATTTTCAAATTTTTTCAGTTGTGAAGTTCTTCAGGCGCAGCCCTGGTCACCTTTGCCAAGATCTCATGTCAGCTATCCCTGCAAAAAATTGACAAAAGTTTCGTCATTCAGCTCAAAAAATCAAAGAGGAAACAAGCAAAACAAAGTTTATATTAAAAAGTGCAAAGTGCCAAAGTTCAAACATAAGAAAGTGAGTTATTTCAAAACAAAAATCAAATTCCATGATATATAAGATATTTTTGGTGTTTAAAAAATCCATTGGTATGCCAAAAACAAGAGTGAAGCCGAAGAAAACGGTGGAAGAGCGAAATAGTTTTTGAAAAGTCGAGACTGTGGTGAGATTCAGGGTCGCGGTGCACAGGAGGAAGGTCGCAGCGCACATGGTTGTCGCAGTGCATAGAGCCACCCATCCCTTTGAAAATTATAATGGGTGCGGCGCATACACCAGGCACAGCGCACTGGGTTGTGCGCGCGGCGCACTGGGCCGACAAGCAAATTTTCGTCACTGCCTCCAAACAAATTCCAAATCACTTGGTCTCATTTGCTCCATGTAAGTTCAAATCACCTTGCTATTACCATTGATCAGTGTTTTATGTTGTTGGAAAGATTGGTTTGGAGAGTTTGAAAGCCAAAAACATAAACCCTATCATTTTGTTAAAAACTGCTCCTTAGGGTTTTGAATTGGTGTTTTAAATCAGTTTTGTGCCACATACTTCATTTCCCATATTGCTTACTCCTCCCCTCACTGTCATATTATCATTATAATCCCTCTCCTATTCCCTTATATCCCAAATCATTTCCTATCATTATCCCTTTCCCATTTCATTAGTAAAATTTCCCAAAACCCCAAGTTTCCCAAACAGTCTAGTGACTGTCCCTTATCCTAAAGTTTGTCAAATTCTCAAGGGGAAAACTATCATTTGATTAAAACCTATTGTTCCCACTGCTCGTATTTCCCACAGTCATTGACTCAATTGCGAGCCTGCCCACTTGCCATGGCATGTTTTTAAGAGCAGTCATGCTATCAGTATTGTGAGATGATTGCTAGGATTCAGCATCATCAGGAGTTGGCTCGTTTGTTTGTTTTACATTTGCATGATGGTCAGGTAACTCTTGCTGATGTAAATTTCACCTTAACACCGGAAGCCATTTCTCAAGCAACAGGAATACCGAATGTAGGTGAAGAGTGGAACAAGAGAGAGCAGGTGGACAGAGTGCATTATGAACCATACATCAGGCCTAGCTATGTGAGACAGCTCAGCAGGGTATTCCCATTCCGGTTTCTGAAGGAATCCTATGTGCCTTTGATGAGACTCATTATCAGATACTTCAGTTGCGAGGGCTGGTTCTCACGCCTCTATGCCTACCACATCAGGTTATTGATGCATTTCACAAGAGTGAGGATGATGAACATACCTTATTTCATGTGCCGCAACATCGAGCAAATGACCACTCTTGTGTAGAAGAAGACTCCCGAGTAGCAGTACAACAGTATTTATCACTATGTACTCATCAATATCATTGTAGTACATCAGCTTGGATTGCAGGGAATTTCATGGGAGGATTTCATTTCCCGTGATTTCTTTATGGTTCCTCAGGTTCATCAGGAGGTTTTCCATGATGCAGGTGAACCTTCACATCCGCCTGAAGGTCCTGAGACAGAGCCTATCAGTGTGCCAGTGTATGTCACTTATCAGAGAGGCACGAGAGTATTGTTTGCAGCAGCCCGACGAGTACTATCTCCACCCGGGGTGGAAGGGGTCTCATTGCCATCATCAGAAATACAGGTACAGGTACAGGACAGAGGTAAGAGGCCTATGCAAGATGAGGGCCCTTCAGGAGGCCAGGATACTGATTTCATATTGATTGATGAGGATTTGAGCTCTCCAAGCTCAAAATTGAGAGAGATCATTCAGGAGCAGAAAGCTGAGATCGACACATTGACCGACAAGTTGCAGAGAGCTAAATGGATCATAAAATATTTGGAGCAGCGGAACAAACAGTTGGAGGATCAGCAGACGATCATGGGGTTGCAAAACATCTGTGAGAATCGACAGGCTGCCCGAAGAAGCCCAACAGAGATGACACCCATTAAGCGAGAGATTGAGGCTGATAGAGAGACTTGGCTTGAGAGGGTCAACATTCATCTTGAGAAGCTGTTGGAGAAGGAAAACAAGGAGAAGAACATTCTTAGACACATGAAGAACCATTATTGGGTGCGACATCATGTTTGCAAAGCGAAGATCAAGATCCTGAAGGCAAGGCTAAGGAGGGCACTAAAGCGTCGCAAAAGGCATGATAGGCTCCAAATTTTAGCCGAGGCTTATTTGGTTCAGAATAGTGCTTGATGGTGGACATTCAGCCCAAATTTCAAGAAATTTGGGAAAAAATTTGTCAATTTTGAATTTTTGGGCCTAAAAACAGATTTTCCTGCCCGACGCGTAGCGCCACTTGGCGCGCGCTTATAATTGGCAGCTCTTCAGGGGAAAAATTTGCATTTCTGGATTTTTTATTAAAATTTATGCATGATCATGGATTACCTACGGATTTCATCAAGTTCTGGGTTGCCTAAAGGGTCAAAAACACCCTAAAAATGGCCTTTCTGCCACTTTTTGCACACACAGGAATCAGTGTTGGGAGATTGAACTTTTGGAGGGGAAAATTGCAACCAAATCCAGAAATTCCACTTGGGTTGGAAAGTAGACAAGGAGGGCTTTCCAACGAGCTATCCTGCGCTCAATTTGGACTTCGGGAAGGGCCTCAAAAGCATCTATAAACTTGTGTTACGCATAGAGATTCCAAGTGCGGCGCATAGAGGAATTTGGCCTATTTTTCACTCAGCAGCTCAGAATTTCGCCTAGTTTTGGCCAGTTTCACTTTTTCATGTAATTCTTGATGTACCTTGATATAATTTCCTGGCCATGATGTAATTTTGGCTCATTTTTACTCATTCTAGAATATTCATTCACCAAAAGGTGAATTGTAAGTGAATGGATCAGTTTCCTAGCATATAGAGGCAAGTTGTTTCATTGCCTATTCTCTAGTTCCTAGTTTAGATATGGTTGAAACAGCTCCTAGAATGATGAGCTCGACCCCTAGACACATGGGAATGAGTTAGGCTTGTCTATATCATGTATTTCTTCAGTCATTTTCAGGGTTGGACACTTGGGATTGCTTGGCACTTGATTGTACATTTCATCTCTGCAATTTTGGCAAAGGAATAGACCAGGGTTTGCAGCACTCTTTGGGATCCATGTGGCTCTGTGTTTTGATGGTGTGTTTCTCTATGTAATTGTAATTTCATTGATGTTTATGTGTATCATTTTCCCTTCTCTTTTCTTCTTAAATTAAACAAATCAGTGTTAAATGTGGAATTCATTAGCTTGCTTTGCTCTGCCTTCAGTTTTGTTTAATTTTCCATGTTTTCATCTGTTTGAGGAGGAATATTGAGACCCTCTTGCCCTCTTCAGCTCCTCACTGGTCTGATCGATCCATTCATTCAATCTAAAGCATCAAAACAATTTCCTTCCTTGCCCCAATCAGAACTCTGCAAAAACTAGGCCTAATCCCCACACCCAAAACTGCCTTTCCCTTTGATCCAACAAAAACCCCCAAAAACACAATCAAACTTTTTCACTTATATACCTAGCCTAAAATTATCTTTAATTTCAAGTCATCTCAAGCCCTATTGATTATTTTTGCTGAGATTGACCCGGAGAGAGCCCTCTCCTGTTCTGGTAGGGCTAGCTACTAGACTTAGCGTGGTTTGATGTTACCCTGAACTCTGCCTTTCTTCAGCCTAAGGTAGATTTAGGAAATAAAAAATTCAGTTGGTTTTGCAGCTCTTGTGGCTTTAATTTTTAACAACAAGTATCATTCTAGCAGAAACAAGGCGTAATTAGTAGCAGGAGCTCTGCATGCCAAGACATCGGTATATAATGAGCACATAGTATCTGTGCGAGCTAGGACCTTATTCAATCCAAGCTTGATTTTCTCTATTTTCTCTTCTGCCTTTTTGTATTTTTTGAAGGTCTCATTCTCTGTTTCATTAATCTCCTGAAGCTACTTCTGCAACGCTTGATACTTTTGCTGGGGAACAGTTTCTTGTTCAAGTCGTTCTATCGTTAGTCGAGCCTGTGCTAATTCTTCCTGGAGATTCAGAATAGTGGGATCATTGTGTGTCATGTTGTCTTCAGCTGGTATACTCGTCTGGGTTTCTTTTTCATGAGAGGTCCATGCCTCTGTCTGAGTAGCTATATCTGCAAAAATTTCATGCTGTTCTTTTTTTATGATGACTAGTTGTATGGGCTCAGTTTGGTGTTGTTCTTCTTTGATGATGACTAGTTGTATGGGCTCAGTTTGAGCTGCGTTTTCTGTCTCTAGGGTTTTGTCTGAGACCTTCCCCACTGTAATTTGCTTTATTTTTCTTCTGAGCTTCCTTATTGTTTTACGTAGCTTCTTTTGTTCCTTCTTGTTGAAGCCTAGAAAATCTCTGCTTCAAACATCGGGGAAAACCACCCGGTCGGGACCTTAAGACAACTCCTTTTCCGTTTGGTATGGTGGCTCCGACTGGATTTAAAGGACCAGTTTCCTTATAACTAAATGGATTGGTTTAAATGGGTGGAAATGGGACTAAATTAACTGAAATAAAACTATCTAATTTAAACTAAATACTGGTAAAGAAATTCTAACACTAACTCGGGTAATTATATGTGAATACAACTTAAGATTGTTCCAATTTAACAATAACCATGAAAATGTATTATTATTTAAATTGAAATGTGCAGAAACAAATAAAGATAACTCTGTTTAAGAAATTAAATAGAGTTGTATTAACATATTGCATTCATCATTGTATACCATCTATATACACTTATGAAAGATAATGTTTCAATTATACTCAGAAATGATATATAAAAGGAAGCGTTGTGAAAACGAATATATATAAATGATAGCAATTTTAAAGCGAATATCATAAGACAGAAGAAATCAACAGTGAAAGGATAGAAATACCTCATTCATCTTGAAGACTTTCAAATGCAATGTGATACTCTAATCCAGTAACTCTGATGCAAAATCAAATTCCAAGGTATAGAAATGCAACACTTCAAAGATAATTCCACATGAAAATCACCAGATGTGATCCTTTTTAAAAATATATAAGACAATGGAGTACAGAAATGCAATCTCCAAGTCAAAAATATTAAGATCCAGGACCCTTCTCTAAATGCATGAGAAGGGTTTAAATACTACTTAACTAAATCTAAAAATAGTCTTATTACAAAAATTAAGGATTCGGTTCAATGACTGTCCTTTTCCTAGGCTAAAATACAGTAAAATTAAAACTAAATCTAACTATCTATGAACTTGTTCTTTAAACTTGCAGGCATCTAGCATAGTTTTGAGAAGATGCGGTTGGCCGACTTCAGAATTCAACTATCCTGAAAAGACAGAGTCGGCAAGCGTAGATGCAATCTTCTCTGTAGCATTGATGATACAATTAAGCGCACTGTGGTGACTGTGTGGCTTCACCAAGTACATCCAGTATGAGTCCCAATTCAATCTTGTCAGCCCTTGGATAGATTTTTCTCTTTCTTTTGTCTTTTGCCTCCATTCTGTTTGCAGTTGATTTGCCTGTGGGAGATATCCTGGAACAGTTTCAGGAATCAAATTAGCTTTGTGTAAATTGTCATTTACACAATCAGTAAGAATGTTTGCCACTGTAGCCGCCTCCTCTACTGCCTTTTCTGCCCTTCTGATTTGTGCATCCCAATTTTTTAACAGTATTTCTTTATGGTTTTCATTAACAATGGGTGCACCAGCTTTTCTTCCTTCTTCTGTCTTTTGCCATGTCAGATAATCATTGATCTTTTAATTAATAAAATCATAATCATTTCGTAAATCTACGACATGATTTGTGATTTTATCGCTCTCTTGGCACAAAGAATTCCATTGCAAGATTTTTTGGCAGAAAACTTCCTCTTGTTGCAGTAGTTGATTGTTCAAAGAGATAGTTTCTGAAATGAATTCTGGAAGCTTAGGTTATTCTTTATGTTGATCTCAGATAATCTGTATTTGTTTTTCTTTATCAGCCAAGCTTCTTTGATGTCCTATTTGCATTTCTTGAAGTTGTTGTTGTAACTCTTCAAGTTTCAAATGTGCTTCCTTATCGGCCTGTACCTGTTGCAATTGTTGTTGTAGAACTTTTACCTGTTCTTATTTTTCATTCAACAAAATTTGTATCTCAAATGCTTTGTCAATTGTTGCAGAAGCATAAGCTCCTGTCATTTGAGATAACTTAATGAGATTATGAGTAGGTTTTGTGGCAGGATCTTTCCACAAAACATCTACTTGTTCTGGTTCAGTAGCAATTTCACTTTCTAATTTTCTCTTTTTCCTCTGTCTTTTCACTATTGCTTTGTATTTTGGGCTGTAGAATACATCTAGAGGAGGAATGTCCTCCACATTAAGTACAATTTCGGAGGATGGTGTGATTGGTATATGCTCTGTTACTACGACTGTGCTGCTTGTTCCTGTGTTCAAAACTTTGGTTGTCTGGACAGGGGTCTGTACATTCTGTCCTTCTACATTAATCAACTGGTTGAAGGTTTCCCATTCTTTGTCTAATTCAATAATGACTGGCTGTTGCTGTACATTGGTTGGAGGAGGATTTGTCTGTTGAGAAGTCAAAATTTGTTGTTGAGCAAGAACTTTTGATTGTGCAGAATCCTTAATAGATTCTTCCATTTTATCTTCCTTTTCATTAGACTTATTGGAATGTTCAGAATCTCTGTTAGATTTTGATTTAGATTTATCTGTGCTTGAACTGCCGTTAAGACTAACACTAGGAGTTTGCTCCCTTGCGGGCTCTAAGCGTAGATTATCTAAAGGAATAGGAGTTAGTCTTCTTTCTCTGTAAAGTTTGAATTCCTGGAATTCCTCTGGAGATAACTGTGTTTGAGCTGAATTCAAAACATCTTTAAATGAATTTCTTGCTTGGAACATATCATCAAAAAGATCATGTTCCCCGGAAAATTCCCTTACTCTGATTGTATTGGTAAAATTCTTAACAATATCATCTGGGTCAAATAACCTTCTCGAAAATTTGAACAGTTGTAGACATGTAATGTTGCCTATCTCTTGGAATGCATGACCAATATCAAACAGTGAAAATGTTCCACATTATACAGGAAATTGTGGCCAAATGCCTTTTTTCTTCTCTTTTAAATCTTTTTTTATACCTCCCTGGCCACAGGTCTGATAAGCAATTTCCCGAGCTACAAGTCTATCTGGGACATATAGAGGTAAAACATGGGGAGAATCATAACTTCCAAAAACCCTAATATAAGTGAACAATTCTTCTCCAAACCATCTTGCGACGGGGAGAATATCAACCTCTGTTTCTGAGGATAACCTTGGGGCATCCTTATTATACAATGTTCTGTACAATGGCAGCATTATTCCATGACAAATTTGGTAAAAGTGGGGAATAAACTTAGACTCCCATAGTTCTTTATGGTACACATGAATGGGCAAAGGATCGTGGATAGTCCATTGCCAGCCCATCACAGGGAATTTAGAGATATAGCAGATGGCGTCCATGACATAAGCAGATAAATAAAAAGGTGGATAAACCCGCTGAGAAACATTTCGTTTGGACCGGTAGTGAAAAATAGCAGTGGTCAAATTATCAGATAGGATTTTGGCCCAGTCTACATTTGTAGAATTAACGGCCGCATTCAACAAAGGAAGCCATTCGAGTAAGATCATATTTATGTCAGGCTTTCCAAAAAGCTTGCATAACATGGCAGCAGTGAAACAATAAGGAGAGGTAAGTGAACCCGTGTTGTACATACCTTGTTTGTTTTTCTTCAATGGCTCACTTCTTTTGGTCCACTCCTTTGTGCATTCTGCCAAATTTGCATGTTCTCTGGCAAATTCTTCCATAAATTGCTTGTTGTAAGTCGCCTGAGGTTCTGGCAACTTATACATTAATCTCAAATCTTCTGTGGTGAATGACCTGATTAGCTCTTCAAATGGAGTCCTAAATTGCATGTCTGAAATATCGGTGTTGTCCAGCACCCATCTCACCATGTCTGTATATGGGAGAATCCTTGGCCTTGCCGCTATTCTATGCATAAATGAGCAAGCCAGTTCTCTAAGGGTTGCCTCAAACGTATTACTGGAACCTGCTGTAGCTACAACTTTCATCACCACAGGATTTTCTTCCTCTAACAGATTATACATTCCTTCCCAAGTGGATATATCGGCATCCTTATTACAAGCGGTGTCTGCATACAGCGAAGCCATTTCTCTGTTTTCAGAACTCGAGCTCTTCTCCTTCTTACCCATAGTGTTTCGTGAAAGATTTGTATAGACGTTTTCTCCTTCGTGCCTGCGTTTTACGAATAAATGAGAGTAATGACATAAGAAAGGTGATGAGACTATTTTAAATGTGAAAGCGGATGAAATATAATATTTTAATCGTGAAACTACTTTCAATCCAAACACAATCTCATTTACCATTAATAATCAATCTAATCATTTAATTTAATCATTAAAGCGCATAACAGATTTGATATATGGGAAGATTGTCTTTGGACAACGCGCCTACATGAATCTGCGACATTGCGATCTGCGATTTGCTGCGCAATATCGCAATATCGCAATATTTCAAAATGAAGCCGTCGCAGTTATGTAAAATAGCGCAAAAGCGGAAATTGCGCAATCGCGCAAAAGCGCACATCGCAAATCTCGCAAAAGCGCAAAATTGAAAATAGCGCAAAAGTTATTCATTAATCACTTCTGTTTTCTGCGCTATGCGATCTGCGACCAATACGTTTATTGTACAAGCTTTTGGGATCGCATTATCGCAAAAGCGCAAAATCGCATTTTAATTTTTATAAAAGATATATACCATTTTGCTATGGATGCGCTATTTTGTTTAAAGAGAAATTTTATCGTAATCTATCATAAACTTAAGTGTTTCTTAATGTTCTTTCTAAGGGATTTCTATAAGTTTATGATAGAAAGTTTTATTTTGAAAAGGCAAACAAATCCTAATTGATTTTTTTGGATTTTTTAACTAAGGGTCCCCATTTATTTAGTATTATTACTAATATTAAATAAAAAGGGGGGTTGTTGCTGGTCACAACACTTCCTAAGTTTTTTCAATTTGGCTCTGTAGTTTTTCGAAGGAGCCACTACTCTGGTTACAGTCTCATTAACATTTTCTGCCTTTAGGGAGCCTGGTTGCTCATCCTGGCTCTGTCCTAATAGAACTGTGTCTCCGGATTGAGTATCGGCTTCCTGGAGTATCTATGTATCTACTTCTTCCCCTTGGCCTATGTTTCCTATGCTTAGGCCTACCTGGTTGTTTTCCACTGGAAGCGTATCACCGGATTGGTGTTCTGCTTCATGGCTTGCACCTCTCAAGGGAGATGTACATTCGGTGTTGCCAGAATTCTCGGGAGATTGGATTGCTTCTTCATTAAAATTGAGTGGCCTTTCGGTCTGCATATAATTACTCATATTGGCTAGGACTTGGGCAAGGTCGAAATCATGCAAAAAATCCTCTTGGAGGTCCATGCTTGGTATTGAGGGGAGTCCTCATTCATTTCTTTGTTCGTCTGAATGTTCTGCTTCTTCCTCATGATTTGATTTAGGAACACCTTGGTCTTGCGGTTCTGGATGCAAGCATTGTTCTCTTATCGGGCTAGATAATTCTATCGATTGGCTAGTAATTCCTTGAGGTTTTTCAGCCACTCCTGCTCCTAACCTCAACCTTGCGGACCATCTGCGCTTTTGAGGGATAATATTGTCTTGAGAATTTTTTGCCATTCTTGTCCTTGACCTCAGCCTTGCAGACTGTCTACACTCTTGAGGCATGTCCCTTGAAAGAGGGGTCCTTTTCCTTTTTTGAACCTTGTTAGGTGCAGGTGGGGCTAAACCTCCTTCCGGAGCTAAAAGTAAATCATCCCAGCTTGATTGTTGTTGGGCAAGGTTATGACTAACTACTAGCCTAATCAAATAGTGATGGCTTACCACAGTTTCTACATGTTGGGACTATCTTAGTCTCTCAGCTGTGTCATGTAATAAATATTTTAACAATGCAGGTAAATTAACAGAGCATTTTTATTTTAAAACTGCTAAAAGTTTTAGTTGACGCGGCCTTACCACATCTTTTCGCTCGTCGCATGTAATGTAATTATGCACGATTTTTGCTAGCTCCCCCCATGGTTCTTCAAGAGAGGATGGTCGAATGCCCTTACCCTTTTTGACCATCTCTTGTCCTTCGTCTCTGAAAACTTCTATAGCGTCTTGTAGCTTCAACCGCTTGCCAGACCACACAGGTCCTTCTGCAGGTAACCCGCATGCTTCTGTTATCACCGCATCTGATACTGTGATTTGCCTTCCCCTTACCACAAAATGTCCATTCTGTAAATTTCGTAAAAACTCGATGGAAATTTCCTTGCTGGGTGGTTGGAATCTTGTAAGGAACGTTATCCACCCAACCTAAGCTAAAATTGTCCTGGCTGCATTAGAGAAAGCCAATATAAATGGTTCTCTGCGTACTACTCTTCCTCCCATAGTGTTGTAACTTTGCAAATGATAAGTGTAGCAACAAAACACAATGATGCACAGTGCCGAGAAATGGAACAAAAAATGGTTATATGATGTTTTATACCGTTATTGAGGTTGTTATTGTACCACTTATGCTGCAATCATGTAATGTTGTATTATTTCGCAAAATCAAATGAGAGAACACGATGCCCGGGCTAAGCTACTTAAACCACATACTCCAATCTCTATGCATATAAAAATAACGCACTTAAAGTTTTACCCAAATAATTTTAAATCTGGGCAATCTCTAACACTATGCGGAAGCTTTAATTTTACTTCAATGGTTAGAACCATATAAATAACCCATTTCATGATCTTCGGGTTAATATTCAAATAGACATTAGCCCCAAAAATCTTCGAACTTCACCATCAATCTGAATGTATTATATTTTATGGTCCGGTAACATATATTATATCAGATATAAACCTTCGCCCTTCGTTAATACTAAAGAATCGACAACCCGCTCTGTAGCATGTCAACCCATTTTATTTCAATGTCACTCATTCGTTAACTCATTCCATATCAAAGGTTCGACCTTAATTAAAGCCCCGTGTCAATGCATATATTTCATGCTTACATTTGCGCTACAGCTTTAATTAAACTCGACCTTCTATAAACATGCTCAACCTTGGTTATAATATAATACAATGTGTATGGCTTGGCCCCACATCCTTTTAACTTACCTCCCATTAATCCGCACACAATACAAACCAATAATCCACAACATAGTTGGGGTCCCACAACATTCGACTCTAAGCTTTGGTTTATATTCAAATATTAACATAAAATATGATTCGGCCCCACAGCAACTTACCCCATTACTAATTTCCGAATGGATCCAATGGTCCACAATACATCGCGCTCCAAGACCCATTTAAACGCTCATCTGACGAATATCGCATTTTTAAAACGCTCGGCACTTACTCATCCAAATTTATGCAAAATTCGTGGTATTAAAATACCACCTCCTCCTTACGTGTCAACCGCAGACATATATCATGTTTTTTTTCAACAAACAACTTACCACTTTTAAATTATGCGAGATCGTCGGTTTTGTGGGTTGAAACCACCGTTACTATTCACGCTCCTCATGGTTCCGTTCCTCCGACCCAAGGTTCCACTTTATTTCTTCAGCGCCTTTATATATATGATTTTTGCCTCCGCTCTTGTTTATTCTTGCTTCACCACTGTTCCATTGACTTCTGGTTCCGCCCTTTAAAATCGTCTTTATTGTTAACAACGCGATTCAATTCGCCTTCGCCTTCACGATTTCGTCACTGATCCGCTTCACCTTTGTTATCCCATTCCAGCTACGATCTAAACACATATCTTGACAGGATTGAATGCTACTACTCTCCACTGTGATTCAATTCAACCCTTCGAACAGAGCCATCGCATTTTATCATCGACCTTCAATAGTTCAAATGGTTCAAATTACCATAAGCATATCTAACACAACCCTTCTCTCTACTAAGTATGAATCGATTCTATCGATTTCAACAAAGGAGCAGGGTTCGAATCCTCACAGACTTTTGTACAGGGTTCAACATGCTTAAATAAATAGACTTAATAGTGCTTTCCATCAAAACACAAAAGTGCAGACTCCACATTAACCAAATCAATATATTCAAGGGTTATATTCCGGTTCCAATTTCTTCAATAAGATTGATCCTTTCAGTGATCGATCTTCCTCAGATGTGATGGATGCAACCTCATATTAAATTCTCTAATTCAAACAGAGTCACCCTTTCAGCCAATAACATAGAATTTCACACTTGTCTACAGAAACTCAATTATTCTTCAGACAGAATTCAATCAAGAACACATATATATTTCACACAGAATTTAGGAACAAATTCCTCCTCAATATATACAAATGTAATCAATTACGGAAGCTCTCTTGGTTCTGGCCAGATTTTCAGATCAAATGGCCCTTTTTCCTCAGTATGTTGTCTCTGAACAGCTATTCTACTTCCCCCCAGATCTGATCCTTGATGCTTACATTTATACAAATCAATATTGAATCAGTTCAACTTCTTTAACAGCTCAACAAGGACTCTTGGAATTCTCCAAAGTCCTAAAGTTAGACTCAATTCCTAAATTTAGCCTAAACCCCTAACTCTTCACATTCCTAACTTAATCAACTTCCCTCATGTTCTCTAGTGGTTAGAGAAAATTTACAATTCCTCACTATTTTACTCAAAACACTAATAATTACATGAGAACTTAAAAACATAAGACCCCCCTATGCCTTACAAAACTGCAAAGTATTCCTTGAGCCTAATGCCCCTGCATCAGAATCCCAAGGTTCAAATTGATCATGATCTCCTGATCATGTGTCTTCAGTCTTTGTTTTCCTGGATCCCATACTTTGTTTTGTTGCTGTCCAACAGCTTCAATATTCTTCTTCTGCATTTCTCCAGGTTTCCATATCTTGTTCTGCAATTTGCCTCCAGCTATACTTTCACAATATCTTCTTGTCCTTCCTCTGCTAAAATCCTTCTGCTTTCTTGCTGTTGTCTGCTGCTTCTGAGACACATTCATCATCAGTTCTTTGATGTTTTCAATTTCTCGGTCCATTTTATCTTCTATCTTGAAATCTCTTTTCCTCTTGTTGCTGCCTTCAATTTCTGTTGTTGCCAACATTGTTGCTCTTGCTGTCCCACATGTTACTAACATGTTTACTACTCCTGCAAATGTCACCCCCATGTTGCTGCCTCCCAAACTTCATGTCCCTCTGCTGTTAGGTAAACATGACTCGAGGTAGAGTCAATGTGAACTAGGGTAAACAGTGGTGGTTTTGGGGCACATGGTTTTTTGCACCCATAGTTTTCAGCCCATGGTATTGCATGTAATGGAGCCTATAAAATGCTGGGAAGACTTCATTGTAAAGTAGGCCTGGAGGTGAGTGGTGAAGGCTCACTTGGCTGGATTGGCCAGGGTTTTGGCCAAGGCTAATGAAATTTCATTAGGATGGGTTTTCCCCGGAGTTTGGGGTTTTTCCCGGTTAAACATTTGTGTTTATGTTAATGATTTGTTGCTGACCTTTTATGTTTATTTCTCTGGGTAAATTCTTTATTGTTTTCGCTGTTTAACTCCAACAATTGGTATCAGAGCTATGAAGATCTGAAATCCTGAATGAGCTGCCAAGTTTAGTGATTTTTGAGTTGGTTGCCACTGCGTGAAATTTTCTCCTAGATAGATAGATATAAATAAAAGGACGGATCTATGAGAGAAGGCATTAGATCTGTGTGTGAATATGCTGGATCTGATTAAATTTATTTACAGTCAGAAAATGATGGACGATATGATGTCGAATGATCGGCATCCGACCTGCGGCATTTCATTGTCTCTGTTATCTTTTTTTTATTGCAGGATGCCTTCTTGCAATTGGATTGTGAAATAGGAGTAGCAGGTATGGGCGTGAGAGAATTCCCTTCAATCCGATGATTATTCTTCGAGGGTCAGACCTGATGTTTGAAGAGCTATATCTGCATGTGAAGAAGGCAGATCTGGTGTGGATCTACCATTGATAAAGAATCAAATATAGTGCGTCCATGCAAATGCGCAGAAGATGAAGAAGAGTGGGGATGTGATTGCGATCACTGAAAGTTGATTGACGCCATGATAAATTGTAGATCTGCTGTTAGATTCAGATCTGGATATTTCTCGGACTCAAGATAAGTACGGAGAGAAATAACACCAGCGTTAATAATAGCAGATCTGGTGGTTGGGGGGCATGAACGTGAAGCGAATCCGTTCACGAAGGAGGATGGAAGCGAGAATACTGTTGAGGTATTTGATCAGCAGAGAAAAACGATTAAGAAGAGAAGCCGTGTTCATTCAACAATGTTTCAAAGGGAATTCTGATAAATATATTCTCAAAGCTTGAAGAGGACCCCCGTCACTTGGCCAGTTTGGCCTGTGTTTGCCCGCGATTCAATTCCATAATACGAAACGTTTGTTGGAAGCGCAGGTGCATCATTCCTGCGGTGGTGGCCAATCTCTTGCAGGCCAACATGAGGGCAGATCGTTCCGTAGAGCTGCCGGTGGGTGATCCAGACCTGGGCAAGCAGGTTTTGCTCAGCGTGGACGTGGAGAGTGGAGAAGACTCTCTTGCATTTTTTATTTATTTATTTTTGAGCAAATGTTATGTGCAAGAGTGAAGCCGAATCACTCTACGTTTGCCAGTGTTCTCATGGCGTGTTCATGCCTTGCAGCCCTGGAAACAGGCAGGCAGATCCATGGATGGTTAGTGAAAAGTGAGCTTGGAATTTTGCTCCACGATTTTTAGTCGTCTGAAAGAAAAATCTCATGGCAGAGATTAATTCTTGTGAAGGGCTTAGATCCAATTTGCGGATCTGCAAAGGTCGGTTAATTTTATTTTATTTTACATTTGAAATGCATTGTCTCACATCTGAGATTGGATCTTGGGATGCGTTGTGATTCCCATGAAGATCCTGGAGAGCGATGAGTCTGCGATTGAAATATAAGACTGGTTTTGGCCAATCTGACGCGGTTGAAGGGATTGAAGAGGCCGAGCCTCCGCTACGGAAAGAGGTGGTGGAGTATATGATAGATGTGGATTCTCATATGTGGAGCATGCGCCGCAGCAAGGCGAATTTGTTCAGGATAATGTCCGTTCTATCCCGGCTGATTGCGGTGGGCAAGTGGTTTGATGAGATTTGCAACTGGAAGAAAAGAGGCGGTAAAGATCATTGCTCTGGTAATTATGTTGGCGCTGTTGTGATTATGCTGGTCTCATGGTGCTATTTGCGTAGGAGGAAATGTAGCCTATGGAATTATATTGTTGGTCTTGGACTGTGAATCCATAGAGTAAGAATCTATGGGATCAGTTACATGAAAAGTGTTTGACAGAATGTGTCAATAAAATTCTTTGAAGAACATCATGTATGAATGTAGAGAATGGTCATACAAAGAACAGCAACAATGAAACAAAAAAATTATTAGAATGGAGTTAATTTATTACATGTAAATGGGCATACTGTTGTAAGACCTGGTATGGCATGCGTACCCCTGGGTAATCACTGGTAAAGTCTGGGTTAGACCTAGGTGATAGGGGGGATGCCAAATTAACAATTACCCTGGGTAAAAATTTGAGGGGGGGAGAGCTAGAGTGAGCGGGGTTGTCTCACTTAGCAGGTTTGGCTGGATTTAGTCAAGAAGCCCCAAGTCAAGTTTAAGGGGGGAATTGTTAGGTAAACATGACTCGAGGTAGAGTCAATGTGAACTAGGGTAAACAGTGGTGGTTTTGGGGCACATGGTTTTGTGCACCCATAGTTTTCAGCCTATGGTATTGCATGTAATGGAGCCTATAAAAGGCTGGGAAGACTTCATTGTAAGGTAGGCCTGGAGGTGAGTGGTGAAGGCTCACTTGGTTGGATTGGCCAGGGTTTTGGCCAAGCCTAATGAAATTTCATTAGGATGGGTTTTCCCCGGAGTTTGGGGTTTTTCCCGGTTAAACATTTGTGTTTATGTTAATGATTTGTTGCTGACCTTTTATGTTTATTTCTCTGGGTAAATTCTTTATTGTTTTCGCTGTTTAACTCCAACATCTGCAACATTCTATTGCTTATCACCTACAAATTTACCTTTAAAAAGTAAATTATATTTTAGTTCTCTAACTGTAATAACATAACTACTCATTCCTCCTTGTATACTAGTAAGCATACTTTAATTCTGGAAACTAGTATCTGCTCCTAGTTCTTCCACAGCTTTAGGCAATTTCATTCTAGTGTCTGCAATCTCCTTCTCCTGTTTAAATGTTTCCAGCAAACATTTCAGCCACTCAATTTGTACTTGTTTCACATCCTCAATATGCTGCAATTCAATTTCAGTATCTTCTTCTTCTTCTTGGACAATTTTCAGTAATTCTTTCATCCCCTTGATTGATTCTAGCAATCAAATCAAGTTCTTCAAGCTCTGCATTTTCATCTTCTGTCAGAATAGAATGTTGATTCATCCTTACTGTAGCAGTATTAAAAATATGTCCTCCAATCTTCTCTTGGCTCATAAGACAAGCCAATTTTTCCCTGTCACCAACAATAGCAAGTTTCTGCATGACTATTCCACCTTCTTTCTGCAACAGTTCATCTTCTTTCAAGACAACTCCAAGAGATGGATTGTCTTTTTCCATTCCTGTAAACATAAACAAATTGTCAATTTTAAAATCACAAGAGCCAATGATCTCACTTGCTGATTCAGACACCAATTTTTCTCTCTGCAGTCCCAAGTCTGTTTCAAGACTCAGAAAATCTCCACTGTCTTTCTCCTCAGCTTTCACTGTGCCAATCACCATGTTAGAATGATGATCCTCTACTATGTTCTCAGCCAACATAGTTTCTCTCTCATTCAATTCTTTGACAATTTTCATTTGTTGTTCTTCTTTTCCTGCATAATCAACACATGAACTTTCAACACTAAAATTACAAGGTCTCAATACCTCTTCCTCCTATGAAAACACATCAGTATGTTTTTTTGAGTTTCCTTCCAATTCCTCTATCAGCACATCAGTATGCTGATTTTCATCCTCCATGAGACTATCAGCTAGTCTCTCCTTCTTTCCATCATCTGTTTCATGAATTTCCTTCTGCTGTGATTCATCAAAATGAACTCCTTCATTTTTCTAAATCATTTTCTTATCCTCTGTCCTCTGATTTTCATTGATGACAATTCCTCTGTCTTTCTTCTTCAGCATTCTATCCTGTGCATAGGTCCTCTGTTTCTCCAATTCTCTTCTTTGAAAATCCAACCTTCTATACAATTCAACAACTTCAAGTGGAGTAGATTTTGGGAACTTCACCAAACTTTTTATGCCTTTTCTTGTTCTTGACCATTCATCAGCTGGTCCTTCTCTCTCTGCCCCAATATTCTACTGAATATCCTCATTAAACTCCTTTGTCTTCAATTCCTCCTGAGATCTTTCTATCTCAGCATTGATCTAAAAATATTTTAGATTCAATTTCTCCTCCTCAACAAACTTTAAAGTCTGTTCATCTCCCTGTGATGTACTTGCAAACATACACAACTCTTTAGTTTTAAAACCACAAGACTTTTCAGTCTTGGTTGCTTTCTCAAGCACTTCCCTTTGAATAGATCTGCATGTGGAATCTTCAAATTCCATCCTTGACTCAAGAACTTTGAGTTCCTCTTCCTCTGTAGAACCTGTAATCTCCTCACAATTGTCAGACTCAAAAATACAAGTCTTTACATCATCCAGCTGATCTGGACTTTTCCAATAACTCAGGAAATCATCAATGATTTTCTCTTCAGCAAGACAAAATTCTTGCTGCCTTAATTCTTCACCATGATTCACAAGATATTTTACAGATCTGTATTCTTCACCTATACCATGTTTTGCTTCACAAATATAAACTTCTTTTCTCAACTTAGTTGCTTTGAGTTCCTCTTTCAATAAGGCAATCTCCTTTTGCCTCAACCTTAACTGTAATGGTTGTCATTTTACTCTCTTCTTCATGAGCCAACCAACTCTCTAGATTTCCTCTATCCTCTTTTCCAGTTTATCAATTTTTTCTCTGATATTAGTGT